>JAOTAY010024334.1:0-29239 GCA_025629805.1 Erythroxylum baracoense | reverse complement strand
TTCCTTATCTCAACTCATACCTAGATCACTCTTTCCACTTTCTCTACTTCTCATTTTCAACAACATCACATTTAAAACCAATCATGCCCAGAAGTTGTCAATGAATGCATGTACACTTATTTTTTGTGCAAAGATTCAATATTCATGTGCATATATGCTAACATGATGCATGAGAAAGAGAAATGCATTTCCTTAATCTCTCTTTGAGCTCATATGTACTGAAATTTTGGGTCTTAACCCTTAATATGGGGACGGGATGTTACAATCTGAGTGAGGGCCCCATACATAGGCCGTGTGTGTCAAACTGTGTTAACAAATTTCATGTATTGATTTATTTGCTGTACATTAAGTTTTCCTGTCTGTGATTAAATTATGGAAAAATCATAGTTTTAAATCTAGTTACTTTTTGATAAACAATTGTCAGTTTTAGTCTGAAGCAACTGTCGTAGAATAGGAATTTTACAAAACTTTGACCTTCGGAGTTTTCAATTGGTATAAAAGCTTGGTTCACCTCATCAAAACTTGATGTGTCAAGTTAGGTAGATTAGTGTTCCGCACTAATGGCTACACGAGAAGGATCATCGATTACAAGGCCACCGTTACTAGATGGCTCTAACTATGACAACTGATACAACAATGAAGCAGTAACTAAACATTTGTCTGAATGGACTAAGGCTGAAGAAGAGGAAGTGTTTGGTAACTCTCAAGTAATGCATGCAATTTTTAGTTATGTAAATGAAGGACATTTTAGTATGATATCAACTTGTGAATCAACAAAAGAAGCTTGAGATACATTACAAACCATACGTGAGGGATCAAAATCAGTGATAGATTTAAAACTTCAAATGTTGGCTACTAGATTTGAAGAGTTTAAGATTGATGAAAGTGAAACTATTAGAGATTTTCATGAGCAACTACGTGATATCACCAATCAAGCACATCAACTTAGGAAGAAGTACTTAAATTTGAAACTTGTCAAGAAAAACCTTGAGATCATTGCCTCTTACATTCATACATAAGATTGTAGCTATTGAAGAAGCTTATGATATTAATAAGTTATCATTGGATAAGGTGATTGAAATTCTCACAAACTTTAAGATAAACCTGTTGAGAGACAAACGTGAGAAGAACAAAGGATTGGCATATAAGTTGAAGTTTCTAAATTTGTAAATGATTCAGGAGATAACTCCTATGAAAATGAAGATCTGGTGTTGCTAATAAAAAATTTCAACAAGTGGCTGAAGAAGGTAAAGAAATATAGACCTGAGTTTAGGCTGAATGGTGGGAGTTCATCAAACTATAACTCTAAAAACAAGCAAGAACTCAAAAAGGTGAAAAGAAGGCAAAGAACATACAATGTCACAAGTGTCAAGATTTTGGGCATGTGTAAGCATAATGTGCTAACACTTTTAAAAGGAGAAAAAAAGTCTTACATCAGTACTTGGAGTGAAAATAAATCTAAAAGTGAGTACAGAAGTGAAGAGGAAATTGTGAGTCATCAAGCTACATTGGTTGTTTTATATAAAGAAAGTCCAATTGCTTGCTTAGTAGCAATTAGTGAAGAAACTGATAATGATGATACAAATGTTTCAATATTAAAATCTAATTCTAATAGTGACAACGATGTTAATGAGTCAGAACTTAAAAAGGAAGATATCTACAAGGTCGATGAACTAATGTATATCAAATGAGTGAAGACGTGTAAACAAAATAAGAAGTTAAAAAGTGTGAATTCTACCATGAAAGATGTTATTCAAGATTTAGAGATGAAATTATTGTCAAAAAAAAAATTGATGAAACCAAGCTAAAGCTGATTAATACAGAGAAAGGAATAAGAATGTTGAATGGCAGCATTGAGAATCTAAATGAATTGCTAAAAATTGGAAAAAACAAAGGGGATTTTCAAGGTGTTGGATATAAAGGTGAATGTTCTCAGGTGAATAATGAGAAAAATGGTGAAGTTGGGTTTGTCATAGAAGCAAGATCAACTAAGCAAGAAGAAATTTCAAAAAGAAGCAGAAAGTTTGTGCCTACATGTCACTTTTGTGTTATAAAAGGTCACATAAGGCCAAATTGCTACAAGCTACTATAAATGTTATTTTATAATGCTCAAAATATAAAAAATAGATGATATTTGTCATTTGCATTGTATTTTAGGGTTTAATTTGTTATGTATTTAATATGAATTTTAGTGTTGAGTGTGTATTTAGGTTTTAATTGTGTTAGTTTGTGGGTTTAAGTGTTTTTATGGGTTAATATGAGTCTTTGAGCTTAATTGTTATATTTTTTAGGTACCTTGATATGTTTGCTAGTATTTCAGGGTAAACGGTGAAGAACAAAGAAGTTGCGAGAAATTTTCAGGCCAAAGACATAGCCCATGATCATGGCAGAGCAGGCCATGATCATGACAGAAAAGGACAAGCCAGAGCAGCCAGGCCACAATCGTGCACATGGAGGCACAGTCATGATAGAGAGCTTCCATTCAGGACATGATCATGCATATTGAGCCACGATTATGATAGAAAGGTTTAGGCATTGGCCACGATTTTGGCAGGCAGGGTCACGAATGTGGCCTGTATCGGGTTGAAGCAAAACTTAAGTTTTGCAAGATTTTTCGGTCCGTTTCAACCTCGAATTTAACCTAGAGCATCTAAAGTATAAATACATCATTAGGAGACAGATGCAGCAGCCTTGGAGAGTCTGAAAAAGAGAGCTTTCATGTTAGCCAATTCCAAAAAACCTAGAGAGAAATCGAGAGATTGAGAACAAAGACAAAGGAAGAGAAACTCGAAGAAGAAGTTTAACGTGACGTACTTCTCGGAATAGGTGGTTTCCGGTTGTTGATGCTTTCTTAATTCTATTCTCGACATATTTTTCAGTTATTTCAATTTTATTCATGTATAGAATTGAAATAGGTGTTGAGAATAGGTTATGTTAAATGTTGAGTTGTTGTTTATACTCACCTTTGGGATTTTGATTTTTGAGATTAATAAAGTTTGATTGATTTTGTTTTTAATAATTCAATTGTGATTTAATTATGCTCTTAATAACTTGGCAATAAACTGAGAGGGTGAGCCGAGTGAAAATAATCAAATTGGGCTAATGAGAGTTAGGTGATTTGATAGGTAGAGAATTGAATCAAACCGGTAGAATCGTGTAACGAGAGATCGAGCATAGGTTCCCAATAGGTTATTAGACAATTTAGAACTAATTTAGGTTTTGGGTCAATAGTGAATCGAGAGATCACAATTCTATAATTTAAACTAGGGATTATCAATTAGGGTTAAGAATTATAACTCGAGAGAGAGTGATTCACCCTAGGACCGTCTAGACTCATTAATTCACTAATTGCACAATTGATTAGGTTTTTGTTAATTTCGGATTAAAACTCCCTTTCTCTCACTTGATAGTTTCTAGGTTGGTTTGGGATTGGTTTGTGTGACTGGTTATCTTATTTAGATTTTTGCAACTCAAATCTTGAAATTAATTGTTTGATTGGTTTATTTTCTGCATTAGTTTATTTATTTTGAATTATTGTAATTTAGTACGACCTTAGATTTTAGGACTAGTTTAGCCTTCCTTGTGGGATCGATACCTTAGGTACTACGCGAACGACCCGTGCGCTTGCGGAAATTTTCCAACGTCAATAAATATTAAAACTTAGCATGTGTAACCTTGCGATCACTATACATTCTCAAAAGAACATTCAACAGCAGAGGCTACCAAATCATATTTGGGTTAGAAAGAATCAACCGTAAGTACTTATTGCTCTTAAATCTATGTGCGCAACTTCTTACAATGGATGGTACTTTGGCAACGAGTGTTTAAGGCATATGGTAGGTGAAAGAAGCTATTTGATGACTTATCAAAGCTGTATGGATGGTCATGTTACATTCGATGATGGGAAGAAAGCAGTAATGATTGGTAGGGGAACTCTTTGTTTGGATGGATTGCCTCATTTCGAGTATTAGTTAACTTTGTGATGATAAGCTGTTAGTCTAGTTCACCAGTGATGAATGCAAGGTGTTAAACCAATAAGGAGATTGCACAGTAAGCGGAAGAAGACTGGCAGATAATTGCTACATGTTGGAAGATTATGAAGTTACTTAAGATGTTTTAACTATTATATGTGATAATAAAAGGTTTATAGACATCTCCAAAAACCTAGTTCAATATTCAAAAACCAAACATATTAATTTGAAGTATCATTTCATTCAAGATCTAGTGGAGACTAAAGTTGCAGTTCTTTCCCATGTAACAACTGGAAAGGAACTAGCTGATATTTTTTCGAAACCTTTTGACTCCATCAAGTTTAAATCTCTTCGTGGGGCATTGGGTCTATGTGCTTTACAGCCTTGAAGCTTATTGGAGTAAGTAAAAAAAAAGAGTGTTGGATGATAAAGCTTTATACTTTCATATGATTTATGTGGGGGGAAATTGATTAAGTTTGATCCTGATTCGTTGAATGCATTTTTGGAAGATATGAATTTAATTAGGGATCAGTCTTATAAGGATAGATTTGAAGTGAGTAATGATATGCTGATACTTATGCCTCTTTATTTATTGAGATTGATCATATTGAAGGCATTTTTCACGCAAAAACGAGTTCTTTGTTACGCTTCTTCAAATGATTCTTAGCTTCTTTTAGCTTTGATTTCTCCTAAGGGGGAGATGACTTTTATTTTTTGATATCTTTAATCTTAATTGTTTATTTTAGGGGGAATTTCCATTTCTTTTATTTAGGGGAGGTTTCAATATGACAAATAATGCCAAAAAGGGGGAGATTGTTAAGATGTTAAGATATTTTGTTCTATTTTTGGTTTTATTTGTATTTTAATTTATTTGGGATATCTCTTGTAATAAGGAAGTTGATTTAGTATATGATTTTACTGTCTTTTGTTATAAGGAAGTTGATTTGGTATAATATTCATCTATCTTGAATATGTAGAATTTTTAGAAGTTAAGATAGGATGGAAGGAAAGAATCCTAAATGAGATAGAATCTTAAAGAAGGAAGGATTTTTTGGAGATAAATCAGCAGTCCATCTATTGGTTTTTGTGGCTGTGTTTGTTGGTGCGTCTCAGTGATTGATTACGATTTCTGTAGTCCATGTTGTTACAAATATTAAGATTTTGGTTGCCATGTTTTTGAGGTGCTTTAGAGATTAAGCACAAAGTTCTATCTATGACTTTTGGTGCTATTGTGCATAAGGATTTTGATTGATGAATTACAAAACATAACAACAGACATTTTGTTTTAGAAGACTCTCTATGATTTTGATTTTATGAGGCTGCACGTATAGGGAAGTGTTTCTTTGACTCAATTGTCTTTTGTTTATGTTATTCTTAATTTAATCACTTGAGATATTTTTATTTTTATTTTCATTAATTGTTTCAAAATCTTCTACTGAGGTTAGCATGAGATGGTCATACTATTGAGCGTAAGATAACTTTCAAGGGTATGAGTACGAGTGGATAACGTTAAGGAGTGAGTGGTGTCGGCTCCGCAATAGCCTTGTGTAACCCTATTGTACTATAGTGAAAGTTTATTAATTTAGGTAAAGGCCTCGTAAATGTAGACCGTGTGTACCATACTACGTTAACAAATTTCCTATATTGATTTATTTACTGCGTACTTAATTTTTCTACTTATGATCATATTCTGAAAATTGTAGTTCCTAATCCAATTAATTTCTGATAAGCAACTATAAATCTCAGTTTGAAGCAATTATAGCAGAACAAGAATTTTGTGGAACTTCGAACTTTAGGTTTTTCACAACCATCTCTATTTAGGGCTCTAAAGGGTTTAGTGTTTTAAGTAGTACTGAGTAGATGGGAGGGGTTGAGGAGGATTATGTAGATCAGCTTAAAGTCAGTGTTCTCAAAGGAATGAGGACAAACTTTATCATCCATCATTTTTTATTAGGTACCTTCAAATAGTTTCAAGTATAGGATGAGACTTCCTTTGAACACTTTTTGCCCTTAAAATTCGAAGAAACATAACTAGCTACATGTATCTTTATTCTTATTCTTAGTGTCTTCTCTGTGCCTGAAGTAGTATGGTATTTGTAGAATATTAAACCAACCATCGATTTATATAAGGCTCATGCACCAAATCTATCCCTCAAGAAAACTCTGGAGCTGGTATAATATGAATGATAAGCCTGGAATGAATCTAAATAAGCCTCCAAAGGGAAACATATAGGTGAAAGAATTGATTCCTAGTCCTATGTTTAAAGGATGAGAGTTTTGAGTGTAAATGAGTTAGCTTTAATGAAAGATGAAGGTTGGATGCTCTCTTGGCCACTCAAGCGCAAGTCTTGATGAATTTTAAGAATCATTATCCTTCGTTTCTTGATCTTCTTATATGCATAGACCTCTTATGATTTACTATTTTTAATGCATGTCTTCATGACCACAAAGATCTATAGCAAGAGGTTCGAAATATATATATGGAGACAGAGAAAGAGAGAGCGAGGCTTATTTGGACCTAAGGAAAAATTGTGAATAAATTTCAAAAATAATAACAAAATAGCAAATCACACAACCAAATTAAGAATTAACATATGAACTACCCATTGAGAGAAAGTAATATGAAATTAATGAAAATCTAATCAATTATGTAATTACTGAATTATTGGGTCTAAACGTCCTAGGGTGGATTACTCTCTCTCGAATTATAATCTTTAAACCCTAATTAATAATCCGTAATTTAAATTGTAGAATTGTCATCTCTTGACTCACAATTAACCCAAAACCTAAATTAGTTCTAACATTGTCTAATAACCTACCGGAAACCTATGCTCGATCTCTCGTTATACGATTTCACCGGTTTGATTCAATTCTTTTCTATCTAATTACCTAACTCTCGTTCACCCAATTTGATGATATTCACTCGGCTCACCATCTCAGTTTATTGCCGAATTATTAAGAACAGATATTGAATCACAAATAACTCAAATAAAAATGCAATAAATCATATTTCATTAAAATTAAAGACAAAATCCCGAAGGTGAGTCTAGATAATAATCAACATTCGACATAACCTATTAACACTATGCAAGGTAACATTAAAGTGTTGTATAATGTGCAATTTATGCCTAGTTTAGCCCATAACTTATTGAGTGTTGGACAATTAATGTCTAGTGGATATTTGCTTGTGTTTGATGATGATATATGTGTTATTCCTGATAAAAAATTTAGACAGACCATAACGCTTGTTCATATAACTTAAGATCGATTGCTCTTGATGTTTCAAATGATGTGAGTCGATCCTTAGTTGGTAGCTACAATTTTGAGTCTGAATTATGGCACTTATGATATGGGCATACGAATATAAATGGCTTGAGTCTGTTAAGTAAGAAGGAAATGGCTTTTGGGTTGTTGGAAATTGGAGAACTTGGTTTTTGTGAGGGATATATTTATGGAAAGCAAAGTAGGAAGTCATTTCCTGTTGGGAAGTCATGGAGAGCTATAAAACGTCTTAAGCTTGTGCATCTTGACTTATGTGGGCGTATAAAAACTGAATCACTTAGTGGTAGTCGATATTTCATACTTTTTATTGATGATTATAGTCAAATGAGTTAGTTTATTTGTTAAAGTTTCAACAAAAAAACATTTGAGAGTTCTAAGAAATTTAAGGTGTTAGTGGAGAAGCAAAGTAGTAGGAGCATCAAGGCACTTATAACTGATCATCATGGTGAATTTTTATCTAATAAATTTACTATTTTCTATGATGAGCATGGCATTTACAGGCAGCTGACAGCACTAGAGAAGCCTCAGCAAAATAGCATAGCAAAGTAGAAAAATAAAACGACAGTGGAAATGACTAGGAGTATGTTAAAAACAAAGGGGCTTCCAAATCAGTTTTGGGGAGAAGCAGTTGCAACAGTAATGTACCTCTTGAATATCTCTCCAATAAGAACTATTATGAATCACACACTGTATGAAGCTTTTGTTAGTAAGAAACCTCGGGTAAGCCATTTAAAAATCTTTGATTGTATAACATTTGCTTTGGTTAAATCTCGTACAAAACTTGATGAAAAAGGTGAGAAATGTATTTTCATTGGCTATAGTCCTAAATCTAAAGCATATCGTCTGTATAACCCAAGTAGTGGTAAGGTTATAATAAGTAGGGATGTTGAGTTTAATGAAGAAGCAAGTTGGGATTGGAATGATTAGAAGCAACATAAATATGGTCAAGTTACTGCAAAATTTGAAGATCCATCTTCAGTAGCTTTTAGTGACAATAGCACTACAAAGTCAGCCCCCTCAATACTAGATGGTGCCAGTAGCACAAACAGTTCAGCAAGTTCCTAGTCTCCATCATCCTCCAGCAACAGCAAAACACCACCAAGAAAATTCAAATCCCTCAAAGAAATTTATGAGTCATGTAACTTCGCCGTATTAGTTACTGACCCATATTCTTTCGAGGAAGCTATAGAACATATAGAATGGCAGAATTCTATGGCAAAGGAGATGTAGGCTATTGTAAGAATTCAACCTGGGAGTTAGTTGATGCTCCTGAGGGCAAGAATATTGTGGGGCTCAAGTGGGTGTTCCAAGCGAAGTATAACCCAGACGAAAGTATTCAAAAATAAAAAGCTGGACTTATGGCCAAGGGATACTCATAGCAACAAGGTATTAATTTTAGAAAGACTTTTTCCTCGGTTGCTCGATTTGAAACAGTAAGAACTTTCTTGGCATTAGTTTCTCAGTTGCAATTAACTATGTATTAATTCGATATGCAGTCTACATTTCTAAATGGTGATCTAAAAGAGGAAGTTTATGTTACAAAACCCTAAGGCTTAGTTACTAAAGGATGTGAAAACAAAGTATAGAAGTTGAGAAAAGCTCTTTATGGGCTGAAGCAAGCTATGTGTGCATAGTATGAAAAAATGACTCCTTTTTCCTAGAAAGTGGATTCACAAGAAGTGAGAATGAGCCTACTCTCTATTTGAAGAAGTAAGGTAATGCAGAATTTCTAGTTGTTTGTCTTTATATAGATGATATCATTTATATGGGGTCATCAAAATCCTTAGTTGATGATTTTAAGTCTTGTATGATGAGAAAATTTGAGATGTTAGATTTGGGTTTGTTAAGATATTTTTTGGGGCTTGAGGTGATATAAGGTGAAGATGGGATTTTTATTTGTCAAAAGAAGTACGCAGCAAATCTTTTGAAGAGGTTTGATATGTCAAACTGTGAAGTTACAGCCACAACAATGAACATCAATGAAATTGTAGCTTAAAGACAAGACTAAGAAAGCTAATCCAACACTGTTTAGAAGTTTAGTTGGAGGTTTGAACTATTTGAGACACACTAAACTTGACATTTCTTTTTCTGTTAGTGTTGTGTCAAGGTTTACGCATAGACCCACCAACCAACACTTAGGTGCAGCAAAGAGAGTCCTCAAATATGTTTCTGGAATAGTTGAATTTGGTCTTTGGTATTATAAAGTTTAAAATTTCATATTAGTGGGATTCACTGACAATGATTGGGTAGGATGTTTGGATGATCGGAAGAGCACTTCAGGCAATGTTTTCAGATTTGGTTCTGGAGCTATTACAAGGAGTTCAAAGAAGCAAGATATGGTGGCCCTGTCTTCATCTGAAGCTGAATACATCGTAGCTAGTTCAGCAGCAAGACAAGCTTTATGGCTCAAGAAACTTCTCACTAATTTTCACTTTATGCAATAAGAAGCTACTGAGTTATTTTGTGATAGTAGGTGACGCATTCACAGAGGTGATTCGAAGAAAGGTTGTCCGAAAATCTTTAGAAATGAATGATGGTGGCGTCGACTTGATAGATTTGTGTATGTTTGGAAGTTTTGGCAAGGAAGGATAAGGAAGAACAAGATTCGAAATTCAACAAAGAATAAGAGGATACGCAAGGTTTAATCCCTACTAGACCTCACGAATACATGATTCGAGCAACCTAGATGATCGAAACTATATCCAAAAAGGTTGATCAAACAAACATGCCACAATTTCAGAAAATTAATAAGTGAATTGGTGATTCATGTTAAAACAAGAACAAGAGGAAATAAGCTCACTATAGCCGGTGGCATCATCAAGAAAATAATAGTCGTCCTTTTACAATAACCCTAATGAACCTATTTATACCTAGGTTTAATAATACGTACTTGGGCTTTAACATGGGTTAGCCCAAAACAAAAAGGAGTCTTAACTGAAAATAATTAAAAGGTTTAATGTATGGGCTTAATAGTCCAAGTCTTCAAGTCCCAAAGGTATCCGGTCCAAGGATTTGAGTTAGATGGATCAATTTGGACTGGGCTCCATAAAGCTCTCCTCCCATAGGCTTGTACCGTTCCATCCTCTCTAAAAGATAGCCCACATGCGCATGGAGAGCCTCCTTAAGTCTCTCGGCCCTAGCTCTAGTCATGGGCCCAACTGGCATAGCTAGCTCTCCTCCCTTACCTCTGTCATTTGTGCCAACTCTATGGCAATCCGTGCTCCTGATCACATCAGTCCCTCACTCTTCAAGAAGATTCGTTCTCGAAACTGAATCCATATCAAAAGCAGATAAGTCAGTAACATTGAAGGTAGCAGACATGTTATACTTACCTGGCAAGTCGATCTTGTAAGCGTTGTCATTGATTTTCTCCATGATTTGGAAAGGATCATCACCCCGCAGGTCTAGCTTGGATTTCCTATGAGTAGGAAAACGCTCCTTCCTAAGGTGCACCCAAACCTAATCTCCAGGTTCGAAAGTCACTAACTTCCGTCCTTTATTGGCTTGACAGGCATAGACCTTGTTTCTTTCCTCAATGTGTTGTCGTGCCTTCTTATGAATCTTTTTCACTATTTCAGCCTTCCTCTTCCCATTTGTATTAGAAAGTCATGCAGAGGTAAAGGAACCAAATCCAAAATAGTCAAGGGATTAAACTCATAAACAATCTCAAAAGTCGAGAACCCTGTGGTAGAATGCACACATCTATTATATCCAAACTTAATGAATGGCAAGCAATCACCGCAAGTTTTTAAATTTCACCCTACAATAGTACGCAACAAAGTCCCCAAGGTTCTATTCACAACCTCAGTTTGTCCATCAGTCTGTGGGTGGCAAGTAGTAGAATGTAACAATTTAGTTCCCAACTTTCCGCACTTTACACGCAAAAAATGACTCAAAAATTGAATATCTCTTTCTAAAACAATAGATCTAGGAATACTATACAATTGGACAACATCTTTAAAGGACAAATCAGCAACATGCACGACATCATTAGTCTTATGGCGTGTTATGAAATGTGCCATTTTACTAAATCTGTCCACAACAACAAAGATGCTATCAAACCCCCTCTTTGTCTTAGGTAAACCCAAAACAAAGTCCATAGATATATCCATCCAAGGGTCAGTAGGTAAAGGCAAAGGGGTATACAATCTATGAGGTTTAGAAGTGGATTTGGCCTATCTGCAGTAATGCAATGGTTACACACATGCTCTACATCCTTTCGCATACATGGCCAATGAAAATGTTTATGGAAGATGTCTAATGTCTTGGCAACCCCAAAATGCCCCATTAACCCACCAGTATGGCCTCTTGCACAAACAACTCACACAAAGAACAATTAGGTACACACAATTGATTTCCATGATATAAATAACCATCAGACCTAAAGTACTTGTGAAATGCGCCATGTTCACATGTGACATACACACTAGCAAAATCCACATCAGTGGCATAAAATTCCTTAATTTGCTCAAATCCCAACAACTTAGAGCTAAGAGTAGAGATTAAGGAATACCTCCTAGATAAGGCGTCAGCCACTACGTTTTCCTTCCTTTACTTGTAGTGCAGCACGTATAGAAAGGTCTCCAAAAACTCCATCCAAGTTACATGTCTCTTACTCAATTTACCTTGGCTCTTCAAATGCTTAAGTGACTCGTGATATGTCCGAACGACAAACTCCTTTGGTTGAAGGTAGTGCTGCCACACCTCCAATACTCTTACCACATCATAGAGTTCCTTGTTATAGGTCGGGTAGTTAAGTTGGGCGCCACTTAACTTCTCACTGAAGTATGCAACTGGTTTTCCTTCCTGTAACAACACAGCACCTATACCAATCCCAGAAGCATCACATTCAACTTCAAACATTTTATCAAAATTGGGCAAACAAAGAATAGGAGTAGAACATAATTTTTCTTTAGTTAAATGCACGTTCTTACTCTTTCCCCTATGTAAAACCTCTCTCTTTCTTGATTATCTTAGTCAAGGGTGCAGTAATGGTAGAGAAATCCTTCATAAACCTCATATAGAAACTAGCAAGTCCATGAAAACTCCTTACCTTGGTCACATTCTTAGGCGTCGACCATTCTTGAATAGCCTTCACCTTTTCACTATCCACTTCAACTCCCTTCGAATTGACCACAATTCCTAAGAAATTCAACTTATCTATGCAAAACGTACACTTTTTAAGATTTGCATACAATTTCTCCTTTCTCAACACATCAAGAACATACCTCACATGCATGACATGCTCATCCAATGTAGTGCTATACACAAGAATATCATCAAAGTAAACAACTATAAATCTGTCTAGAAATTGACACAAAACATGATTCATTAACCTTATAAAGATGATAGGTGCATTAGTTAAGCCAAAAGGCATCACTAACCACTCATACAGCCCATCCTTAGTTTTAAAAGTAGTTTCCATTCATCCTAGGTTGCATTCGAATTTGATATTAACCAATTTTCATATCAATTTTTGTGAACATGCACGCACCATGCAATTCATCCTATATGTCATCTAACCTAGGAATGTGATGTCTATACTTTACAGTAATTTTGTTCATAACTCTGCAATCCACGCACATCCTCCACCTTCCATCCTTCTTTGGTATTAACAAGACATGTACAACACACGGACTCAAGCTTCCCCTCACATAACCCTTCTTCAATAGCTCATCCACTTGCCTTTGAAGCTCCTTTGTCTCCATAGGATTGCTCCTATAGGCTGGTCGGTTTGGTAATTGAGCTCCAAGTACAAAGTCAATTTAATGCTCAATACCCCATAAGGGTCGTAGCCCTTTAGGTATTTCCTCAGGGAAGACATTTCCATATTCCTGCAAAAGAGACTTAAAAACACTTGGCAAATCTTGATTAGGGTTAGTTTCTTCCATAAAACACTCCCTATATCTAACCACCATAAGTGCTCTTTTCTCTCCACATGCTCTCCTCAAATCTTTTCACTTAGCAAATAAGTTCACCTTATTCTTTTTCTCTCGCTCTTCTTTTCTTTCTCTACACTTTTCTCTCCTGCACATCCCACTATCTTTTCCTCACTCGTGCAGTCACTCCCCATTGGGCCAATCTCATTTTTCTTTTGGGCCTCTTTTCCCTTTTCTTTTTTTTGAACCTCACTACCTGAACCCTCCTCACTTTTCATTGCTTTAAACTAGTCCAAGTAGATCTCATAGGGTGACAATGGTGTCAAAATAAAATTTCTACCATTGAATTTAAAGGAGTACCTATTGGTGTACCCATCATGCTCTACACGCCTATCAAATTGCCATGGTCTCCCTAACAACAAATGACCTGCCTGAATAGGTACCACATCACAAAGTACCTCATCCTCATATCTACCCATTGAAACTGACACTAACACCTACTTTGTCACTTTCACCTTACCACTGTCATTAAACCATTGTAACTTGTATGGTTCAGAATGCTTTCTACATGTTAACCTCAATTTAGGTACCATAGTCATACTAGCTACATTTGCACAACTACCCCCATCCATGATCAGATTATAAACTTTTTCTCTCACTAAACACCTTGAATGAAATAAGTTTTCTCTTTGATCTAAAGCCTCCTCCTTTACCCAAGCACTCAAAACCCTCCGAACAACAAGTGCTTCTCCTATGGCAGCCCTCTCCACGCAATCATCATCACTATCATTTTCATCACATGGCAAGGGATCACATTCACTATCATCCTTAGACTCAACTATCCCATTATTCCTCATGTACATGACTTTTTTATTAGGGCATTGGGATGCAATATGATCCAAACCCAAACATTTAAAGCATTTAACACTAGAATGTTTACTAGAAGATGCTTGGGTGTTAGGTGTACCTTTTGTTTCAGCCCCTACATTCGGCCTCTTTGGAGTCTCCTTAAAGTTAACACCCTTGTCCTTTGATCTCTCCTCCCTTTTGGCCCATTTTGAGTTCCAATTATGGCTAGAACTCGTTCCTGCTGTCACTCGAGCCTTAAGTTGCCTCTTCACTTTCATGGCTATGTTCAGCATGTCTTCAATCTCCACATAGTGTTACAACTCAACCACATTAGCTATCTCCTTGTTTAAACCACTCAAGAAACGTGCCATAGTAGCCTCTCGTCAATATTAGCTTAGATTATGGCTATCTCCATCTCCTTGTGGTAGTCCTCCACTGACTTAGGACCCTTGTGTGAGTCCTTGGAGTTTTTGATGCATCTCTCAGTAATTATATGAAGGAACAAATCGCTTCCTCATGCACGCCTTCATTGATGCCCAAGTAGTGACGGGGTACTCTCCATTTCTCCTTCAAGACATCACCAACTGATCCCACCATATTAATGCATAGTCAGTGAACTCAATAGCAGCAAGCTTTACCTTTTTCTCCTATGATAAGTTGTGGCATTCAAAAAATCAAGTCCACTTTTCTCTCCCACTCCAGTAAGCCTCAACATCATTCTTACCCTTAAAGGATGGAATTTATATCTTGATGGATTTGAGGTCTCCATCTCGCCTGTTGAGCGATTCTCCTCTCCTAGCCCTCCTAGGCATGTGCTCCCCATACTCTCATCGAATTCTTCTTCCTCAACCTCATACTATGGTGGTGGCGGTTGACGAAAAGGAGGTGCTTGCTGTCCAAATGCGGCATGCCTAGCTGGAGCTTCCCCACGTCCTTCACGCCTTAGCTCTGTAATCTGCTGACCTTGCCTCTCCATTGTCTCCCTCATTTTGGTAAAGGTCAGATTGAGCCTCTCGAACTGCTATTGAATGGCTCTTAAGGTGAAAGCATTCACCTCTCAAATTAGGCTCTCATTATGTTCTCCTCCTTTCTGAGACATTGTGTAGACTAATTTCTTCCTGCAAAACAAATGTTAGCAATAAACAACCTCACAACACTCCCTCATGTGTTTCACTCAAGTCAAAGTCACTCGCTTCGTGTTTTTACAAGTAACAACTTTTTGCTCTCAATTACCATCACATACTGTTGCCTCTTACTACTCGATTTCCTCTAAAATTCAAGTCACAAGTCGGAACCAAGTTTCTACCGATCAACAATCCCAAAGAAGTAGAGTGTATGTTCGAACAAATTGCAATATGCCAATGATTATGCCACTAGGTGCCCAATTATAGCTCCTAACGAGTAAGCAATTTGCATAAGACAGTTAACAAGGAAAGAATTCAATTCGAATGATTAAGTAATGTAATTAAAAAATTCGATCAATAGTTTTTTTTGGAATTTTTTCAGACTCTTTTCTCGGATATTTTTTGTATTTTTCAGACTTTTTTTCAGATTTTTAATACTTTTTTTCGAATACCAATAGAAGATAAAACAAAGAGGAGAAGAAACCCTAGGTCAAAATTTTTCACACCCTAGGTTTGGTTGAAGTCGATGGGTTTGAAGGAGTAAAATTAAATGAAGGTGATGAACAAACCTCAATTTTGCTTTGAAGTAAATAAGAATTTACCTCACACCAATGCTTTGATACTAATTGACACACGCACAGAAGTGATTCAATGAAGGGTTGTCCAAAAATCCTCAGAAGTTAATGATGATGGCTTCGGATTGATGGGTTTGTGGATGTTTGGAAGTTTCGGCAAGGAAGGACAAGGAAGAACAAAATTCTAAATTAAACAAAATAAGAGGATAAGCAAGGTTCAATCCCTACTAGACCTTACAAATACGTGATTCGAGCAACCTAGATGATCAGAACTAAATCCAAGAAGGTTGAATTAAACAAACACGCCACAATTTGGGAAAAATTGATAAGTGAATTATTGATTCGTGTTGAAACAAGAACAAGAGGAATAAACCTCACTATGGTTGATGACTCAATCATAAGATAATAGTTCATCCTACAATAACCCTAATGAACCTATTTATACCTAGGTTTAATAATAAGTACTCGGGCTTTAACATAGGCTAGCCCAAAAAAAAGATGTCTTAACTTAAAATAATTAAAAGGTCTAATGTATGGGCTTACTAGTCCAATTCTTCACGTCCCAACGGTATCAGGTCCAAAGATTTGAGTTAGATGGATCAATTTGGGCTGGGATCCATAAAGCTCTCCTCCAATAGGCTTGACTGTTCCATCCTCTCCAAAAGATAGCCCACATGCGCATGGAGAGCCTCCTTAAGTCTCTTGGCCCTAGATCTAGTCATGGGCCCAACTGTCATAGCTAGCTCTCCTCCCTTGCCTTTGTCATTCATGCTAACTCCATGGCGATCCGTGCTCCTGTTCACATCAGATGGGAATGTCTCTTCGATCACACAAAACTTCATATTAATATAAGTCTTGCTTATTTCCACTTTTAATTAAATGCGAAGAAGAACAATATAATTAAAACTATTTAGGCCTCGATTTGTCCCTTTACCCATCGTCCAGTTCTCTGCCTTTGTGTTATTGCTATGTACAAATCACGAAGCTTGGATGGAGCAGCACTTGCCAATAGTAAAAGTTCGCTAGATTCTAGTAACAATAAAAATATAAAAAAGAAAAATATTTCAATTTGGAAACTTTCGAATTAGATTCATTAACGAATTGGATTCAATTACATTTGTTAGACTGAATTAAATTCGATTTACACTGTTTGGAATAAATTTATAAATTTTAGAATTGAATTCAATTACATTGTTTGGAATACAATAAAAATAAATTCAACTACATCATATGAATTTTTTATCCTTAACTAAAAATAGTATGTAATTAATGTGTGTGTATTTTGTAGTAATTTGTATATTTATGATGTGTATATTTGGAAAAAGATTTTTTAATGTTTTGAAAAGAATTGGCTCTTCAATTCACACACCAAATCGGACCATTTAAGTTGTGAATTGAATTCATAAAGAAAATGAGATTCAATTACGTGGTTGAATTCAAGTCATCTCTTTTTTAGCATTCCAAACGCATGCAGTGAATTCAATTATATTAAATTAATGAATTCAATTCAATTCATTGGATTCCAAACGGCCGGTGAATTTTAGTAAAAGTAATTTTAATTTTAAAATATATATTAAATTAGTCATTATTAATTTGAGAAAAATTTCAAATATAGTAAAAATATCGAAAATAATTACTTATCAGTAAATTTAACAATTTTGTATTATTTTCACATTAATTATTTATAATATTAAAATATTTAGTTCACATATATAAAAATATTATCAATTTTCAATATATTTTAAAATTTTTAATTTTGTATAAATAAAATATCAGATAATAAAATTTTATTTGTAAAGTCTAAAATTAATTTGAGAATATTGAAACTAGTCCATTTAGAAAGTTTTAATTATTTTAAGATATTTACATACTAAGTATCCGTAATACAAAATTATACATTTAGTAATTTAGAATGATTAATTAAATTATTATATAAAATTAATATATAGAGAAATACATTCATCATAATTTGTCATATGGTACGTTATAGTGAAAGTAAGTGTAATTTTAAAAATATATATTAAATTAATTAATGTTAGCTTTTAAATTATAAATAAATAATTATTAAAACATAAATCAATATAAAATATTAAAAAATAATTAATTATTAGTAACTTAAATTATTTTGAAACTTGTACACATTACGTATTTACAATGCTAAAGTTATAGTAGTTCACATATATCAAATTTGATTTATTTTAAACTTTCTGTAAATTAAATATTATATAATAATATTTCCATTAACAAAATCAAAATCAATTCACAAATATAAAAATTATTAATTATTAAATTTTAATATTTAAATATGTACAGACTAAGCATCTATATTACTAAAATTGTTTATTTAGTAACTTTAAATATATAAATAAAGCATTATATGAAATTACTGTATACATATATTTATTTATTATACATGAAAGTAAATTACATATTTTAAATAGTCTTAATTCTTAATATACTAGGCAAAATGGTCAAATTGAACCGTATTGTTTTCACCAAATTTAACTTAAATTCTAATGTTGCAACACATGCAGAATTTTTTTAACATTTTATAAACATTTAAAAAAGATGTTAAGTTAACATCTTTGTAAACCTTCTTTAATAAAATACAAGTAGCAATATTTTTTATTTTTTGTTGATTATATATATATATATATAACCTATGTGACAAGGACCTAAAATTTGAAAAAATTACATAATTTTCTATATAGTAGCCAAGACGACAATGTTTGGAGAAAATTATTAGATGAAAATACTCGATCTTTTGACAATTGGGATATTGGCACACCAAAGTTATAGGTGTTGTGTTAATCCCTCCTACTTGGAGGAAGAATCCACTAATTTGGACTACTTTTATGTATTATAGCATATGAGTGTTACTTCATATGATGATATATGGTGTTGGTTTGAAGTGTCAACTTTGCTCCCACTTTAGGTTGCTCATTAAAAGCAAAATGAGGAAGACAATGAGTATATAAGGGGGATATATGACTGGAAATTAGAAGAGTGAGTATATGTGAAAGCCATAAGAGTACTCTAGAGTTTGTAAAGGGGAAGTAAGAGAGAGAAAAGTGCCCAAAAGAGAGAGGAAGTGTAGATCATAATTTTCTCTACCTCCATCGATAACTGAACAACCTTTGATTAGGATAAAATTTTAGTAGGTTGTTCCTGGGTCTTGCCCCTTCACATTCAAAGGTCAGAATCTGATTTGGAGTTCTCTAACTTCGTGTTTTCTGTCCTGCCCTCATTGTATACGAATTTGTATTTTGCCACCTTTGGGTGATGATTATTGGATTTTGTTGTGCCAAGGAGCTTCCTGGATGATTGTATTTACCTCTAGTTGAGCTAGGGAAGAACAATTTGTTATACCCATTTGATTATTGTTGATTAGTGGAAGTTTTGGTACTGTTTATTAATGGTCCTGTGGTTTTTCCCCATATTAGGGGTTTTTTGTAATGTAAATCCTTGTGTTCTTTATGCTGTTTAGGCTGCTTATATTTGCATTATAATGCTATGATTTTTAGCTAGTATCGATTTTCCATCTAACTATGGAATTTGGGAAATGTTGTAGTTTGTTTCTGCTTTTTATTTGTGTAATTGGGTTCTCTTTCTTGCCAACATAGTGGTATCAGAGCATTGAGTTAGGGCTTGTGTGGTTTTGTGCTTGTTAAGATGGAAGATAAAAGTGGCATCCATAGAATGATTTATTTGAATTCCATAAACTACTCTATATGGAAAACTAAAATGGAAGACATCCTTTATTGTAAGGATTTGTATTAGCCCGTTTTAAAGAAGGAGATACAAACCAAATTCTTAGGGAGTGATCGAAAAATTTTGAATCAAAAAGTTGTTGGAACAATTAGACAATTTATTGATATGAGTGTCCTTTAACATATTGCCAATGACATGAATGCCTACGATTTGTGGATGAAACTTAATGTAACGCCCCAACATATACCTTAGAAGTATTATAGCATGTCTAGAGTGTATTAAAAAGTGAACATAATGATTTAAGTACATCTTAGTAAGAGATGTAAATGTACATAATGTAAAAGACATGGATAAATGGATAATTTGTTCGCTTCGACATGGACATACATACTTAGACGTGAAATATGTATAGAAATTTTTGATATGTATGCTCGGATTCATGAAGGTAATGTGAGGGGAATTAATAAAACAAGCATTCCATAAGTAAATGGGATGTTTTTGGTTAAATTGGATGTATTTTTGTGTTGCTCATGCATGATAAGACTGAAGTTAGTTGATTTGGGATGTGTACTTGGTTGAATGGATAGGCTCCACTGAATAGACTTCTATAATTTGGTCATATCTTGGTCTGTACACATATAAATTGGATAATTCCAATTGGAAATTAATCTAGAGACATAGATCTAAAACTTTTATGAAGGAACCTAAATCTGATTCTGCCTTTAAGATTTTTGAATTCTGGTTTGAAGTTGAATTCTGGCTGCTGTCCTTGTTTTCAAACAGCCTATGATATTTAGGGTGTAACTCCCGATATAATTAACCAAATTGTATGAAATTTATGTCATTCAAAAATTAAGACAAAGGGGAATGAAAGTAATTGATAAGATTATAGGCAAATGTGGGAATTAAAGAAAGAAGAAGGATCAATATGCAAATTTCCTAAAGTTAACTCATGGGCCAATAAGATTAAAGCGTGTGTCCAATTGAATTGTAACACATGGTCCAATAGAATTATAACACATAGTCCAATAAAATTGTAACACATGATCTAATACCATTGCAACACATGGTCTAATAGAATTGTAACATGTGGTCCAACGGGATTGTAACATATGGTCCAATAGGATATGACATATAGACCGATGAGATTGAAATATGTGTCTAAGACTACTTTCATGAAAAGGCATATAGAGAAGGGAGATGGACGAAATTTGATGGCTTAATTTCATGTTTTTCTCCTCTTCATTCCACCTTCTTCATCCCATCATTTTTCACTTGGTGATTCAAGCAAAACCAAAGAGAAATGGAAGGAAAAGCATTAGAAGAACTACTTTGTCAATTTTAAGGTTTGGGACTTCACTTAGTTGATTGCTATATTTGTGTATGATTGAATGGATATAAAGATTAATTTGGATGTGGAAATTTTTATGGGATGTTGCTTTATTGTTATTTTGGTGTTATCTTAGATAGAATTGGTTGAATATGACAAGAAAGCATTGTGTAGTGGAATTTTGTCTAGGGATTATTTGAGTTAGTCATATCGTTTGAGTCATAACTCAGCCTAAAGACCCCAAAATTGTGTGATTTTAGCTGCATATGATACCTAAGACATATAGATAGATATCTTTAGAAGAGACTCTGACTTAATTTTGGCTATATGACCTTGGACATTGAGATCGAAAAAGGTGACCTGATGCTGCCCTTATTTTGGAGAAGCTTATGATATTTTGCTTATATCTCATGATTTAGAAGTCCAAATGGTTTGATTGTTAGTACTATAGAAACTTACGACATAGGAGCACAATTTTTTAAATAACTTATTGCCCAGAAACCTCTTTTTCTATGTCAAAATGGTCATACAAAACTGACCCGAAACCTATCCTGTGAAAATAGCTGTTTGGAGGTTTTGGGTCCTTTATCCCATAATTGTGGGAAATGGTTAGGAAGGTGAAAAAAAAGATATTTTATGCAATTGATGACTGTATAAGGTTAATTGAGTAATATTTAGTTTAATTATGGATGATTAATTAAGATGATAATGAAAAGGATGTGTGGTGACAATGTTATATTGCTTGCTGTGTTCATGAATGAATGAGTTCCAAAGACTTATGTATTATGAATTGAATATGGATGTATGTGAATTGGGAATTTCTTCGATAATATTGTGATAATACCAGACCATCAATTGTTTAAAGAGTTTGATAGTTGGCATTGTATTAGAAGTGCCTTCTATTTGTGTGAATATACCTAATTTGTGAAGACTCAATACCTCTATTGATACATCGTTCACATACTTGTAGTTGTATGACATGTTAGTTTGTTTGAAAATCAGTGAATATGTCAAGTTGAACAAAATGGAATAAACAGGTATGTGTTGTAATATATTCGTTTTGTTTTAAAACTGTTAAGTCCTAGCGTGGGTAAATAGGCATGTTTAGAAGGGTCTACAGTTGTTCCTGTGACACTTTAATGTCTCCTGTTATTGAGATATAAGTCTCTCCTATTCTGTGTTACTGATCACGATATCTTCTGTGTTAGTTCTATTACCCATTTTTGTATAAAGGATTAATAGACTAACTTGTTTTGTATTATGTTATATGCTCGATTCTGATATAAATAAGCTTTGATCTGAAACATTTGAGCTCTATTCTAAAATAAGCAAATTCTGTTTTGTTATAGAGAAGCTTTGTTCTGATATTATAATATTCAATTTTGAAATTGGTGAGTTTTGCACTGAAGTAAATGTGTGACTTATTCTGATATGTTCTGTTTTGTTATGAAATGAATAAGTAAACACTGCTTATTATTTGATGTGATTTTGAATATGTGAATATTTGGATGACTGTTTGAAACAGTTGTCAACTTATATTGTGTTTAGTTTATTCCCCACTAAGCTTATGCTTAGCACGGTGACTTTGCCCCATGTAGGTTCAAATAGGAGGGTTTAAAGACTGGGACAATAGCAATCGTAATGGCCATGAAGATTGTGTTTTATTCTAGAAATGTTCTGTTTTTTTTAGTTGTTCTTCAATGTAATGAGATATTTTGTATTTTATGCTTTGCTTAATGGTTTGCAAAAACCTTAATAAATTTTGGAATTGGATAAGGGCTTGTATGTAATACGTATCATGCGTATGTTATGTTTTCAGTATGAACCAACTAATGATGAATGAAATGTATGCTCCTTGAGTTTCTAGAAATGATTTAGTATGTATTGTATTACTTTGGTTCTATTTTGTGTACCATCTGCATATCCTTCCAAGGGGTATATGGGTGTTACATCCTCTTTAACTTCTTTTTCACAAGTAAATCGTTGAGATTTGACCTCAAAATTCTCAAGATCTTCCTCAACTTCTTCCACACAAGCAACTCCTTGGGTATTACACTCAAGATTCTTAAGCTCTTCATCACTTTGTAAGATTTATACACTTACATCTATAGGATATGGCTCGGGTTGATATGACTGCTCCTCTTCCAATTGTGATTGTAGGTATTCAATCCTCGCTGCCATTTCACCCATTTGTCTTAACAAGTTCTAGTTTCTAGATGTTATATGCCTCATTTCCTACGGGAACTGTTGCAACAACTATTGTAGGCTCTATTAAAATTGAATATTGTTAGCAATCATAACATTCATCAATTCTCCTAGATATGTACTTGAGTTTTGTTGGCTCTCCATATCTTAGAAACTAGACGAAGATTACCTTTCATCTTGTTGGAATTGTAGGGTATTCTGTGGAAGTGGTTGCAAACTTGTTTAAAGCTAATGCATAACCAATTGAAGTTAAAGATGGCCAGCATTATAGGTCTTGATATAGTCATCCACAAGCATACTTTAGTTGTGATAAGAAGCTTCTGGTCAACAAAAAAATTGTTGTGTGTCCTATAAACTATCATAGAAGTAATTTTGATAGTTATCCCATCCATAACTAAAGTTAGGTTGATCATTCCAACCTTAGTTATAGGATTGACAATAAGAGTTAAGGAAAAAATTACTTCCTTCCATGAATTTTTTAAATTTTTTTTCACAAACACGAAACAAAAAAATGAAAGGATGATGGAATAACTAAAAAGAAATCAATTACGAACAAATATATACAAAACACTAACTAAAATCACAAACGAAAAATAAAACACTGCACTTCCTAATAACGACGCCAAAATTGACAGTTCATCGTAACGCTAGTCAAAATAAAATAACTAGACTACTGTTATAGCAGCGGTGAGTCTAGGCCGATCCCACAGAGAATGTTTGTAATGTTGTTTAAATGAAATTAATCGGTGTTTAAGTTTTAGAGGGTTTTGCTTTATAAGAATAATAAAACAAACCTAATAAAAAAATTAAAGAAAATGGGTGAAAAATGATAAAAGTGGGGAATTCAGTAAGGACCAGCTTCTTTGATTCAATCTCAATGTACACCCTAATTAAACATATTTCAATGAGTTTTTGTTCTTAAACCTCTCCTAGCAATTATTAATCGTGGGTTAATAATTAACCCGAGTTCCCTTATGTTTTGTTTAATCAACACATGATCATTAATTAAACCTAACCACTGAATAACCTTGGATACGATCTATATATTTAACTAGGAAGTATCATTATGAATTAGGAAAACTGATTAATCAAGAAAACAACCATATATGATGTGTCATTTAACCTAAGTTATGTTATCCTTAATGACTACGAATCATTAGTCGCTACACACGAATTTCAACATAACAATTATGGATTATATTGAAATTATAGCAATGGATTTGTAAATAAACGATTCAATGAATGCATTAAAATCATCCTTTCATAATGGCCAATGGGTTCATACATAAATAACCGAACAATAACGAGAGTACAATTATCCATACATAAAACCCATATCAATTAATATAGGATAACAAATTCAATTTCTAATGAGAGAAAGAAACAAAAAAAAAATACTTAACCCAATTCATCGAGGTCAATGTTACCTCTGAACTGATGTTAGGATGTCTAGCCCTTCATGGGTCTCTCATAAGAAAATGGTTCAGTCCCTCTAAGAATAACCCAACCGAAACCCCTTAATAGCGTCTCCCTTCTCTTTTGTGTTTCAAGATACTGTTTTGTCTAATTTGTGAATTAATTTTTAGTCCAGCCCTACTGTTTACTCTTCTTAAAAACTTACACACCTTCTCTACGCTGTCATTTTCTCCTTGCTAGCTTGCCTGTGTTTTTATCGTTTTGCTCCTTATTTCCCACTCTATTGGCACATTTTGGTCTCTCCCCACCTACTACATACGTTGCCATTTCTTTTCCATCATGCATTGCATTTTGGTGTGCGTATATTACTAGCGTGTTTTCTCATCCGTAGTCATTTTCTTCATGTTTCCCACCTGCTATGCATTGCCATTTTGGTGCTCCTTGGTTGTGCGTTTTACTGTTGACTTCCTCTTTATACTGCTGTATAGATTGTCATTTTAATGCATATGGTTCTTGATTGCAAACTGCTGGAGTTTTAATCATCTCCATATAAAATATTTCAACTTAGGAGAATTTTATAGTAAAACTCATAATAAATAATTTTAGGTTTTAACCAATAAATTATGAATAATCATGCCCAAATGTGTGATAAAAATAATTATATGATCTAAGTTTAGGAGGATAAAAGATGTAATATTTTACACTTATCATCTATCCACTATTTTTCTAATTCTTCCTAGATAAAGGTATTTGACTCATCTTCTTCAATACCTCCTGCCACTTCTATACTTCCTCTTCTTAGATGGAGACTTCTTCTTCTTTCAAAAGCTCTTCTTAGAATCTCATTTTATTCATAAGGTTGACGGGCACGGTCGTAACGCTAGTCAAAATAAAATAACTAGATTACTACTATAGCAGTGGTGAGTCTAGGTCAATCCCACAAGGAGTATTCGGTTAGCTTATAGGATGCAATTAATTGATGTTTTGGTAATGGGGGGCTTGGATTTAATAAGAAAATAAAATAAAATAAACCTAATGAAAGCAAGTTAAATAAAACATACGGAAAATGATAAAATTGGGGAATTTGGTAGGGATCTGGTTTTTTGGTTCAACCTCGGTTTACACCCTAATTAAGCATAATTCATTGATTTGTTGTTCTTTTATCTCTCTTAATAATTATCGGTCGTAGATCAACAACAAACTCTGTTAATCTCAATTTTTCCTTAGATCCTAGTTAATTACAAAGTGCTCATTAATTAATCCTAGCTATCGTGAAACCTAGAATAAACTCTCTAAGTTTATCCAGACAACTACTTTATGAATAAGAAAAATAGATAAATCTAGGTAATAATCACACAAACTCAGATTATTTAACCTATGTTATGTTATCTCAAATGATTCAAAACTATTAGTTGCTACACATGAATTAGGAATACAATGATTTCGTATTACATTCGATTCTAACAATAGGTTTTCATACAAAATGATTCAATAGAGCATTAAAATCATCATCATTCAAATACCCAATCAATTTATACTAGATAACATAATCAATTTATAATGAAAGAAAGAAATAACAAAATAATAAAAATACTTAACCCAGGTTGCCAACGTCGATATCACCTCTTAACCAGTATTGGGATCTTAGCCTTCCATGGGTCTCCTAAGAAAAAGGTTCAACCCCACAACTAACCCTAGCTGAGACCCCTTTTTGCTCCTCCTCTCTCTCGCAAGCTCTCTTCTCTCTACTATTTACTGATGTGACAAATAAACATGTTTGTCCATCTCCACTACTCACGTCTCCTTCTGCCGCAAGCTCTCTACTCTTCTCTCTTGCTACTATTCTTGATGTGATGATTTAATAAGCTGGGTCATGCATACTATTCATATTTTTCTTAAAATCCTAGACATGCCTTTCACCTGCTACGTCTGCATTTCAGCCCTTGCATGAAACACAGTTGTATGTGTTAAACGTATATGTTTTCTTTTCCCACTCTACTAGCGCAAGCTACTATTCTCCCTACTTCTTGAATTAATTATTAGTCCACTGGTACTATTTGATTTTTAAAAACATACGCCACTTTGGTGTTTTCTTCCTTTGGCTGTGCATTTTGCTGCTTGACATGGACTGCTGTGTTACATTTTTTAGGTCCTCTAAATGTCCAACGTGTTGTGTTTTGATGCACTTTAGTGTTGTCGTTTTGTTCATTCATTTGTTGTCATATGCGTTTTGCTCTCTTGTTATTTCTTCATTTTCCCAGCAAGCACTTTTAATTTTTCTTCTTTGAATTTTTATTTTTTTATTCTTCTTGCTCCATGAAGAAAATTGAAAATTAATCTTCAAAAAATGGCCCAAATGTAGTGCTTTTGACTTACTTTATTTTCTTTGCTTCCAAATTGTACCTAAAATCATATATGAATTAAAGTGAGTATCTTAAGCATTTTCTTATCATTAATTGCTAAGTGTAAATGATTAAATGTATCAATAATAAAAAACATCAAATTTCCCCATACTTAGCCTTTGTTTTTCCTTGGGCAAAACTGTTGGACCCTATTTCCGGAGCCCAACATTCGGAGTCATAAAAATGTGGGCAAACTCATTTCTTCAACTTCAGGATAGATTTTGGGAAACTTCAAATCGAAATTTCAAATTGGCTTCTTCAAAATCATTCCATTTGCTTAAGAAATCTAAAAGTTATAGCCCAAACATTTTCATACCATTGTTATACTGAAGTAGTACACTATACTCAACTTCCATCCAGAAATTGAAAGTCTTAGAGACTGAACTAAAATTATATTTTTTCAGATAATTTGTGGCTCTATGTCTCTAATTTATTTAGAGATAAACATCATCATAATTGGAGCTATATAGATTAAGATATCATCAAAACACTGAAGCATGTTCAGTAAAAATATACAACTCACACTCTTCCAACCGATCCCCTCACTTTGATTCAATCAATCTTTTTCAAATTAACAGCAAAAGCTATAAATGTTTTTGTAAAGATAGAGAAATGTGTTATGAATTCCATTCTTGAAACATCAGGTCATTTGGAGGTCTGACAACAAAGTTATGGTCAAAAGAGTGAAACATGTTCAGGCTGGGGGCAAAGGACCTACGGGTCCCAATCGTGCAATTGCGACCTAGCCCGTGTGCCCTCAATGTCGTCGCGAGTTTCCTCTTCTCTCTTTTCTTCCTCCAACCTGTCTTGGTGAAAAGAGCATAACTTTCACTACAAGTATCAAATTAAGGTTGCTCAAACACCATGTTGAAGAAGACTTCTAGACCTACAAGTTCTATGAAGATCTCAAAAACAAATTTTAGATCCATAAGGGTTAAAAGTTTAAACCAATTCAGCTGTCCCGAAAGTCCATCCTATGCAGCATCATAAAGTTCTAATAATCATAACTCTCAACTCCGATATCCAAATATTTCATACTATATAGCATTGAAAAGTTAGAAAGATAATCTACAACTTCTAAGCAGACAACTTTGTCTAATTCTACATATACCAATCCAGTTTTTCCCTTGAGTGTAAAACATAATTTCTACACCTATGGAAGACTTGAAATAAGAAATGTACAACTACAAGATGGCTAAGCACATACATATTGGAAACTTCTTCAATTCTTCATTCATTTACAAATCAAAATGAAGTTCATACATAGCTTTAATTACAAATCAACATTACATCAAGTTTTAACAAAGATATAAAATACATTGGATGCTCAATGTTCAATGTGCTAATAAAGTTATCCAAAAGTCTAGCCACTAACTTAGTACAAAAGCTAACTATCTTGGAATTGGTCCAAATGCCTTGCAAGGATCATTGATCTTCTCGATCTACACCTGAGGAGTGGGAAAATATGGGGTTGAGCTACACAGCTCAGTGGCTAAAATATTTATAGCCATTGGCGATGAGCCACACAATCAACATACATGCATCTAAACATATAAGCATATTCATCTTATCTTAACCCAACAATGTAAGTTCAACTTTCATAATTCATAACTCAATACATCATCACATAAAACATATTGGATATGATTTAACATCAAAGCATAGTACATATCTTCATCAAAACTTAACACATCAAAGATGCAAATGCACAAACAAATGGCTCGAGGGTTCCGTGGAACAAAATAGAGAAACCGAAGTTTACTCCGTGAACAAAACGAGTCCACTTTTTGGATCTCGTGTGCCACAAGCGAGTAGCCGGGAGAAGGCTTATGTTGACGTGCACGTGACTACGAAACGGTTCCTCTCTCGCCCAAACACAATCAATTTTTTATGCTCAATTCAATCAATCACAAGTTCATATTCTTATGCTTTTCTTCTTGCCATTTAATCAAAATGCCATGATATAATTTCAAGGCATAACATGATCATACTCATAATTCAATCATATCAAGATGTCATACATCTTTTGATGCATAACATAGTACACATTATAATGCATTTTCCACATCAAAGAAATTCACAATTTGGCAATTCAAGCATATACACACACATAGACATATTGCCCATTACACAATAACTATAAACAAATTACCCATCTAATTTTGCTAAAAAAAATCCAAGCTTAAGATTGCCTTTCCTTTTGCTCTTGAGTAAGGTTTTCTTGATTCCCTTCAATTAAAACCAATTTCTATTTAATCCATTTTCAAGTGAAAATTCATAAAACTTCAAGAATCAAAGAAATGCTAAAATTGAATTTAAACCTAACCTACCCATAGTTCATCTAGGTTAGAAAACCTAAAACCTAACTTGGAAACCCTAAGATCAATGGGTCCCCCTTAAATCATCTTCTTCCACATTCATTCCCAACACACAAAAACCCATTTACTTTACTTCCTTTGTCAGACCAAACAAGAAGAAAGATGAAAACTTACCTC
>JAOTAY010024321.1:0-29246 GCA_025629805.1 Erythroxylum baracoense | reverse complement strand
AGATTCATGCTCTGTAGACAGTGAAAACTTTAAAAAACTTGCAGACCTGGATGCAGTTCATGTAAGTTAACTTGACATATTAATAAACGATTGCTAGAATTTCTGTTGTGTCAACTGTCTTACAATCTTTTATCTATAAAAAACAGGATTATCTGACTTCTAGGAGGAGAAAGATGTCAAATGGGCCAGCTGATCTCATTGTCTTCTGCCACGGAGGATCAGAGTATCAGAAAGGATATGACCAGAAACAGAGTGAACGTGTGTTAAAGTTATTTGTTGTTTGTGTATCAAAAATCTTTCTTTTTTCTTGGCTTTTTTGTCTAAGAGATTCATGCTGATATTTCTTGCACTAAACTTGCAGGTGAAGTTTTCTTTGAGCTTATCAGTTCTGTGGAGATGTCCCATGCAAAATATTCGGTGCTCTATGTTTCAGACCCCTTTCAATCAATCAGTTATCCCTCTTCTCGAGAACTAGGAAGGTTTCTCATCGAAGATTCTAGAGGAAATGGATCACTCAATTCCACCGTCTGTGATGAAGTTTGCCAGATCAAGTCATCACTGCTTGAAGGGGTTTTAGTCGTAAGTATTTGTTTAACCTTCCATTTGCATCTGGCTGTGTGTTTAGCAGTGCATCTTGTATCTAACTAGGCAGATAATTCGCATATGATCTTTTCATCCGTGAGGTCATGTTCATGGAAGCTGGTCTGAGCTTGATGTTGTTTAGGTATGTTCGGTATCTTTGACAAGAGTATTGTCATAACTACCAAATGTAGATGAGGAAATTGAGATTAGGAGCAAGAAATACATGTTGAACGAAAGGAAGGAAATAACTAGATGATCTTATAACTTCTGTTATTTTACTGTTAGAAAGTAAATTGAACTGCATCTTCATCGCCAACTGTCAGGAACTATGACTTGGCAAAAACTTCTCAGTTTTGGACAAGATTCACCGATTACCGTTATCAGTATATTATATTCATTAGTCAAGTATTTTTGTGAAGTGACATTGGAGTCTAAACAGGTTAGACGGAAGTTTGGTTGAACACCTTGGCATTCTAGTTGACATCCTGAAAGAACTAGCGAGCCTTCAATGATGGATACTTTTAGCGGCTCGTAACAGAGAAAATCTTACTGGGGAATCCTAGTTTATTTCTGATATCAGTTGCCATAGTGATATCAGTTTATTTCTCAACAGCTGACTGACGAACTCTTTGAGTGCTCGAGTAGTTGAATATGTAGGATATATTTGTCTTTTATGTGTCCTTGCTCTATCATTCATATTAAATGTTCAATGATAAACTAATCTTGTGGAACACTGATATCGAAGCTACATTTGCTGCTCCAGGGGGTTGTTTTGCTTATCATATTAATAGCAGGACTTTCTTGTATGATGGGGATCGACACTCCGTCGAGATTTGAGACACCACAGGACTCTTAAGTGTGTTGTGGAGCTGAAGCATCATTTTTTGGCACCAAGTCTTCTGTGCGATGCAGGATTGGAAATGATTAGTTGTAAGTTATGTAGTCGCACTGGAAAACATGTAGCGTTGTATGTGCCAATGGGTAATAATGGGGTTTCTGATAGCATTATGTGATGTATGCCCACCTAATATATTGTTTTGTATTGTTTTCTTGGACAAGGTTTCACGGAAATTAACTTCTTAGTTGTACAAAAACATTTTCAACTTTCCAAGTTTATGTGGTTCGGCAATGACTTGAGAATAAGTTACAGGAAGAAACAGTACTAACACTCATTAGATCGAACAAACTGTACAAAATTGGATACCAATGTTTAATTTGGTTTTATTGACAATTAATGTCTTATGAATTAAAGATCTTTCCTAAGCAAAGCCGAGTGAGAAGTATACAAACTAGTGTAAGAGAACATTATCAAACTTAGCATGATTGATACAATTATCCTTGAACGCGCATTGTTGAAGATTCTTACCAATGTTCACTCTCTCGTCTCAATTCAGGGCTACTCTCATGGGATTTTTCCTTATTCTCTCATCAATATTCCTTTTCTTTCATGAAAATTCACATGCCAAGCATTAGTCAAAACTTGTTAATACTTGCATGATTTCACATCTTAAACTAAGGAGTCTTAAGACTAGAAACCAATAGTATATTACTATAGCTCACTGCATGAGCAATGCAAAACTATTATCCAGAAACTTCAAACTTAAAATAATATCAGTAATATAGTGTTCCGGTTAAAGTAATATTAATAATTGATTTTTTTAATTTAAGGAAAAGTTAATATATAACCATACATGAAGGAAACGATGTTCATTAATAAGACATCAATAAAAAATATTACAAATCAGTTTGAGGAGAGTGTTGAGACTTGACAATGTCAAAGATGTTATTTTCTTATTTATGTTACACTCAGGTGCTGATTTTTAGCAGATTTAGTCAATAATCTTACAAAGGAAAGTAAGAACATCAGGTAATAATTAGTTAAAAACTTACCTATGTACCCATAAGGGTATTGTATAATAATTACAATTTTTACTCAATTATGCAATAAATGTTTTCATTATTTGAGAATATAGCTTCATATTACTCTAATAACAGACCTATGATGGAAACAAATAGTGATATTGATAAAAGTAAGTTCATACTACCATTTGAGGGCACCAATGATGATGATAAGAATGAGTATCCAATAGTGATCAGGAGAGCATTTAGTGCTCTAGTGAAAGTAGATGTGGAAATACAAATGAAAAACAAAAAGGTTTGCATCTTTCATCCAAATTTGGCAAAAAGAATTGGCATGAATGCCATGAAGTAGATGTGGAACTACAAATGAAAAACAAAAGGTTTGCATCTTTCATCCAAATTTGGCAAAAAGAATTGGCATGAATGCCATGAAAAGAGGTTATTCTGTTTAACCAAAGGGCAGTTACAATAATAACCTTGTCATGCGGTAAATAATAAAAATCATGTAATGCTTAACCAGGAAAATTGAAAATTAACCTAAGGTCTAACCCAAATCATATTCAGGCACAAACGACATCTGGAGTGTAATGTCGCATAATGGAGAAGCAAGTGGATGACCATAGAGATGTTCATGTTCAATCAGACAGGAACCCGTAGCTCAGAAATCTTCAGGATCCGTTTGTAAAGTGCCATCCTCTGTTGCTTCAGAACTGATGCCATTGAAGCAACCTAATCAATGAAACAAAGACAACAGAGAGCTATAAAATTGTCAATCAGGAAAGTACACTAAAGACAACCAATAGTGTCAAAACGTATGAAAAGCCCACCTCAGCTCTAAGTTTTAAAGCCTCCCTTCCAGGGGTTTCACGAAGCTCGTCCATCAAATCTGATAAAGAGCGCAAGAGATATAGAAGCATTAATATTTGACTTTGATCAATATACCCTGTTACTTTTTCTGTATACATCATATCTCTTGCCAATATTACAGTTTGCAATCATACAGATAGAAAAGGCATATTTCAAGCACATCAATTTTTTTTTATATCCATATCCACAAGTAATCTTTACGGTGCTTGATCGTGGCACCTCATCAATAGTTGCACTTTCCAACACTTTGTTCACATTATTAGTAAAGCCAAGGACATAGAAGGTCGTAACCTTGGCAGTCAACAAGGCCAAACCTTATTGATTATCAACCTCATCAATAAGGCATTGTTCAAGACTAATAATCCACACGACCCACCATCCCTTCCAGAACTGCTTAAAGGAAAAATGTCTAGTGCACATACCTACGGCTTTAGTTTCAACCTTATAAACTGACTTAGCAAGACGATGAATGTGACTTCCAGCATCCCTACAAACATTAGTGAGTAAACAAACAGGCAAACTCAAAGTAGTGTGCTGTGCAAAGAGAAGTTATATCATTTACATGAGTTCCTGTTGACCATGTTTCATATCTTTTTCAGCAAGAGCTGCTCTCTCAACCAATTTCCTACTCTCCTTCTTCATTAGTTCAACTGAAAGGTTAAACTCTTTTACATTCTTTTCAGCTCTAAGAAATTGGGCCTGTGCATAAAAATTTGAATACAAATTATATACGAGGAACAGCCTTCAATACAGAAAATAGAGAATTGAGGACCATAGGCTTTCAATATAGAAAATCTATGAAAAGTTAAATTGCAAGGCGATGTTATTTCCTGTAGTACCTCCTCACTTTGAAATCGACCCAATGTATGTCGAAATAAAAACCTTCTTGGTCCTGCAGCCAAACGATTAAGATCAGCTCACCATGGATGCATGGTAGTTCTCGTTTCGATACTTTGAAAGATGGAATTGAATTAAAAAACATAATCTTCTACTAATTTGAAGAATTAAAACCCAACAATTAAGCATCCACCCTGTTTAGTGAAGAAATGACTGCTCTAAACAAGGTATTCTCTATGAGAAATGGGGGGAGTGGGTGAGCTTTAGTGCAGTGAAAAGGTCAAAACGAAAGAAGAATACCCCTAAAAAGGAGGAAACTTGCTGCCAAGGTAAACCCAACAGCTGCAGAAGGATGTTCCCTGGCAATAGTTAATTCCTCTGAGAATCAAACAAAGAAAACGACTGAGGGTCATTAGTGGTTCGAAGCTTTCAATAACAAAGGAGAAAAACGATTCGTACTTTATGGAATAAGGATAGGCAATGGGGGTGAGTTTATTACCTTTGAGCTTGGAGAAGAAGGCATGTTCATAGGAATTGACGTGAGAAATGGCGCGAGGCAGTTTATCCTTTTCCACAGAAAGGGAAAATGAGCAATACAATAGAAAACAAGAAGAAGAAGAAGAGATACAGAGAAGAGTTATACCTGTAAAGAGGAGAGCAAAGAGGAAGAGTGAAGATGAAACCTACGAGCAGAATTAATTGCAGAGTCTTTGGATTGGATCACCGTTCTCTGCAGATCCTCAACCCACCACTCGTCTCTTCTTCCTTCTTCTTCTTCTTCTCCTCCTCTTCTAGTTCCCATCTTTCACCTTGCAATTGGAACGAGAAGAACGAAGAACGTTAAGCTGTTTATTATTTATAGATCATAGATTTGGAATTGAAGTTAGATAAGGCCCAATCCAAAACAAAATTCACCTGGATTTGATACTTCTTCCAGTTATGGGCTTGGATTGGCCCAAATTCCATTCTTTTCCTTTAATTTCGTTTCATTACATATTTGATCGTCTGATGGGTGTTGCGATTGTTAATAGGATCTGATTTCAAATGCCAAAAGCAGAGTAGTTCCCTCGATCACCACACTTGAATTGAAGACACTAGAGACAGGGAAGGGTGATCTAAAGGCTGGTATGTGTGTATGATGTTTTGTGGAGAATTGAAAGATCGGATACATAGTTGGATCAGAGACTACGATAGGCTTCAATTCTTGGCTCTAATCCTCCTTTATATTCAGGTGAATTTTCCATTTACGCACATATATGTTATACCGTCCTTTCTGTGTGATACTTTGGGGTTGATGATGTTGTTGTGTTATTACAAAATTGTAGATAGGGTGCGCTTTGATTGGATCTCTAGGGGCGTTGTACAATGGAGTACTGGTGATAAATTTGGGAATCGCATTGTTCGCTCTGGTTGCGATTGAGAGTAGCAGTCAGACTTTGGGCCGTACGTATGCCGTTCTTCTCTTCTGCTCCCTTCTCCTCGACATTGCCTGGTTTATCCTCTTCTCGCGTAATATCTGGTATATATTGGAAACAACAGGAGACTACGCATTAATACCATTTATGTTCCATTATTATGCTTTTGCTCATCCCTTCTAATCAAGTAAATCCAATTCTTTCTGTGTGCCTGTAGGGAACTTTCCTCCAAGACTTATGGGGCTTTTTTCATTTTTTCAGTCAGACTCACTTTGGCTATGCAAATTATAGGCTTTTCTGTTAGGCTATCTTCGTCATTTTTGTGGGTTCAGATTTATCGATTGGGTGTTTCTAATGTAGAAACTGTGCCTCCTCGAGAAGCAGATTTTGACTTGAGACACAGTTTTCTAAGTCCCGTAGCTCCTGCTGTAGCTGGACGTTTTTCAGATTCTGATGTTGTTGTAGGAGGCTCTATTTATGACCCAGATTATTACTCATCACTTTTTGAAGATGGTCAAAACACTGGGCGTCTACGAGAAGTAAGCTATCTGTAACTTGCATCTTATCCAATTGTTCCTTTTTTTTTTTCGGCTACTCACATGCTTTTAACTCTTTATTCATATCATATCCTATCCGTTGAGAAATTTGTTAATTACTTACTGTTTTTAGGTTGATAGAATGGTTGGGTTGTGCGGTTCATGATGAAATTGAGTGGGAAGAGGAGTTGATTTTTGTTGTCATGGTTTGTTGGATACCCTCAAAAGTAATAAGATGATAGGATGTCTGTTGCTCCATGCATATCATCTGTGATTGGAAAAGAATATTAACAATATGTTTCTCTTTAACTCTGAAAATTTGGATGACATTTAAATAAAAATAAAGAGGCGAATGCAACCATACATTGATGAGTAGTTTCTCTCTCTCTCTCTCTTACTGAGCATGGACGAATATTTTTCCATGTATACTCATCATATGTGCTACACTGAACATCTCAATCAGATGCTTTTATCTTTGAAGCTTTTCCCTTTGAGATGCCAAAGGTATAATCATATACGATAGTTTTGGTATGCCCCATAGTTCTTCTTTTAAATCTTCAATTAAGTTGTGCAGTGACCGACCTTCTCCTTTAGATAGGGATTGCTGAAATAGGGTGGCAGTTAAGTTTTTACCTAGCACTTAAATGCACTTGCCATGTTTGAATAATTTTGCAACTAATGATGATAGATTATCATTCATACGGGTTTATGATAAAAATAGTTGAAAAAAATGAGAAAGGTAGATTTTGATATAAGTAGGTCATAACATAACAACTCATGGAGCACACATAATAGTGTAGGCCGAGGGAGGGAGGGGGTGCTGGAGAAGTCAAAAGAGTGTACTCGTTGTGGCAGCTTAACAAGCGTTTTTGACTAATCTTCCCTATTTTCTTCCTTTATTTATGTTTGAAAGACAAAAATCATTTATGGTCTTTGCATTTTATTTTGCTTTTAGGATAAAACTCCTGCTACGGTTGACAATGTATCTAGTTCTGCTGCCTGTACCTCACAGCTTAAGGTTCCTACAGTCAAAACTTCTCAGACTGTAGATGTAAGTTCTTCAGTATGACTCTCATCTTCTGCTTACTTTTACTGATGTAAAAATTTTAGGTTAGTTTTTCAACAATGATTAGATATTTAATAGACCGTTCATGGTTAACTATTATGTACTTAGGATTATCAATAATGGAACTTTGGATTGGACAATGATCCAATGGAACTGGGCTGGAACAGGCTCAAGCCCAGCCCGTGGCTTGGGACTCACAGCCTGTGACTGATCCCAATTGGGCATTAGGGCAGGAGCCCAGGCTCGGTCTTCGGGTAGGCCCCATTTTAATAGATATCCAACCAATCCCAATTTGATTTTTTTTTTTCCTTTTACAAATGCAAATGTTTGAACTATCTGCAGCTATATTCATCATAGATATTGTAATTCCCACAGCGATCCTAGTCAAGATTCCCTCGTTGAATTCTATGTCCTACAAATCTTACCTTGTAATATTCATGAAACTCTTTACTACTGACTGCTTTGGCTGCGGCCTAGTTTCAATTTGGACTGCCTTTCGTTGTTGCTCCTTGTGGCCCTGGGGTAGGCAGGATCTCTTTATCAATCTGGATTTTGAGGCCTATGCTCACTAGAGCTCCTCCCCTCCTTTGGTGCTTGTGTTACTGTTCACTTCAGAATGGTAGCAGGTTCTAAGGTTCCCCTTCATGGGTAATTCAGTGGAGTGGATGGTTAGTACTGTCTCATGCTTCCTCACCAATGAGTAAGCCTGTTGAAGGGTGTGGAACTCGAGGGGTTTGTCGATGACCTCCAAGTCCAGCATCAAGCCCTTTAAAAAGAAACTGATCAAATATTCCTCCAACAAGTCAGTTTGTTGGACTATCTATGGAACCAGGTGCAGTAGTCTTGCACTGAATGCTCTTGCCTAAGTGCTTTCAAATCACCCACCGGATCCTCGAAACTTGCTCATCAAACCTTTTTTTAATCACATCAATCAGCTCTTCCCAATTCATAGATTCCTTCTAGGTTCGTTTGTTCATAATTAATTGATACCACTCCTGTGCCTCTCCTTCCAGATGCATCATTGCTATGCCTACCTTCTTCTCACTCAGGGAATTGTCGAGTGCGAATAATTGTATGCTCTTGTATAACGAACTCTTCACTCCACTACCCTCGAACACAGAGAAGTCAATCTTATTAAATCTTGTTGGGGTTGTGTACACCTCCTTCCCTGGTGAGGTTCCTGTAGGTAGTGTTATCGGCTCCTTCCCTAGTGAGCTTTGCTTCGCTGCTCTGCCCATTGTCCACATAAGCAGATGAAACATAGTTTTCAGTTCTCCCAATTCCTTTTCTTGTTTCTTCATCCTGCCTGATTCTCCACTAATGGTTTCTCGTTCTGACTTGGTTGTCAAGTAAGGTTTTCAGGTTCTTTTTTATTCTTCTGAGTTCTGTTGCTCGCGTTCCTTCTGTAGTGGTGATGTTCCAAGGGTCATCCGCTGTGATATCAATTTGTTACAAACAAAATGACGAAGGTGTAAGAATGCAGAGAATAACGTCATAGAAGAAGAGAATTAGAAGAGAGGGAAAAGCAAGGACAACATCGTTATTGATTCTCTGAAAAGTTTGTCAGTTTGTTTTGTGATATAGATCTGTAGGCCTTACATCTACTGCCACGTACAATGTTGTCGGAAAACAAATGATAGAGAAATGAAACTACATCATTTGAGGAGTCTTACATCATAGTGCCTAAATGACTTCGTTTTTCTCATGTTTGTTAAGGGTTGTTGGTTCCCACCTTTGCATGGTGTCTTCTCTCGTGACAAAGGTGATGCGTTGACAAGAAAAAGGATGGATTCAAAATTTCTGTCCTGATGCCATGTAGATTTTGAAAGTGAGTGAATTAGGTTAACAGTAATTACCACGAATATATAATATACAAGGAAATGTAGTTACAAATAAAATATAATACAACAATTTTGATTTCCTAGATATAGAATTTAATCTGCTTGTGTTTTGCTATATGTACTGTTTTTAACTATTGTAGTGCTTATTTCTTGCAGGAAGAGAATTCAGATCCGAAGCTTCAGATTGTTTAATAGTACAACATTGAAGTTCGGCTCGTACTCTTCCACAAGCATTATTTTGAGGTTGGTTTCCTTGAGTGAGGCCAGTTGTGAGCAGGGGTGTGAGACATGTACAGCTTTTGATATTGCAATTTTTTCGCACATGTTGACTAAGTTTATAAAGAGTTGGGTACGGTTAGGAAGATTTGTTTGTTGAGAAGAAGCGTGAAAATCTCATTCTACAACATTAAGCCAAGAATGCCTTCTTTCCAAGATCTGTGGGTAGTCTGGATAAGGACTTAAGCCTACAATGAGGAGTCTGTATGTTAGTGAATTTTGACGTGAGGTAAACTTATTGTGGGATAGGTTGTCGACTTTAGCTTTAATTCGGCTCAAGGTTTTTCGTTTTTTTCTTGTCTTTTAGATGGGGGAATAGTTAACTCTTTAAAACGCCTGAAGTTTATGCCTATTTCTTCATTGGTTATTCTAATTCAACTTATTTATCCTTCTATTTTTCAATGATGTTGGTGTCTGCTAAATTGAATGAAGCCATCAGAAAACAACTTGAGTTTATTCTTTCTTTCTTTCTTTCTTTCTTTTTTTACTTCAGTTTCAATTTGGACTATATCATAAATGCAGAATTAATAGGACTATAGGCTTAAACCTGCCATGAATGACTTGACTCTGCTTCACAAGAAGAAGCTTTGTTGGGGACTGGCAGTTGATTATTAATGTAGTGTTAACGCAAGGAGCTATTCATTCTTAACACAGAAGAGGACAAAGGGGTAATAGTTGTGTTACAAGGCGGGCCTCTTACTCCAGATTGATCACATGGTCTTTGTGTTTTGTTTTTGTGGAGATTTGGCCAACTCCAGCTTATGTCTAGTAACTAGTTACGAAACTGGAAGTCTTGCTTGTGCTAAGGGACTATGGAATGTTCAAAGGTTATGGCTCCTGATATGATCTTAAGTTCTTTGCTACTCCATCTACTAAGAATTGGATGAGTTTTAATTTTGCAATCGAGTGAAATCTTGTGAGGGGAGGATAGGCAAATTTGATCTTGGAGCTTTGTATTGAACTTTGCACTTAAAAAAGAGTCAATACGGTTGTATCTATCTTAATCTTGGATGAGTTGTTTTCAAGGTAATCCAAGAAGAGTAATAGTCTCGACTCATGTCTAGTATGTAAGTTGGTATGAGAAAGACATGATAACTGAAAAAAGGGCTATTTTTAACACGAGAGATAATTGTACAATAGTCCATATGGTTAATAATAGTAACACAACACAAAACCAACATTCTATGGTCAAAACAAAAAATTACTATATTCTAAGGATGGCAAGTTTAGGTTTTAAATCTCTTTCCAAATTGATTTTTGGAGACATGTTTAGATGTTTTCTCAATTTTGTAATGTATAATGAAGGTGGCAATGCATTTGTATGACTAAAGATTGGGAATGCCAAGCAATATAATGTAATATACAAGAAATTTAAGCCCGACAATTTGACTTTGTCTTCTAATCTTCTTCTATATAATATAAGCACAGCACATGCCTTCCTCATAAGCACCCAATAAGGCTAAAGTCCATTGTGGCATTCTCTACATAATATGAAGTACATGACAAGTTGACAACCTTTTTTTTTCTTTTATTAATTCTATAATCAACACCTAATTTTATTTATTTATTACATAAAAGAATTTATAATATTTAAGACTTTTTTCTTTTATTAATTCTATAACCAAAACTTAATTTTATTTATTTATTCTATAAAAGAATTTATAATAATTAAGACCAATTTTATTTATTTATTATCTTTCATTAATTTTATTAAAAAATGAGTCTTGGAGAAATTTACATATTTAAGTCACTAAAATAGCTATAAAAAGAGAAAATTGACCCCCCAAACTTAGTTTCATTTATTTATTCTGTAAAAGAATTTATAATATTTGAGACTTTTGTGTTTAAATGACGCGGTTTGTCCTAAAATCAGAATCTTTCATGGCATGTGAACGTGTTTAAGTATATTATAGGTGTGAATGATGTTCCTCACTTTCTCTCTCTTATTCCTCTATCTGTCTCCCTCTTCCTCTCCAATCAAAATTCAACAAAATCCAACCACATCCCAGTAAGTTCGAAGCTTTTTTACTTTTCGCTTATGGGTCTTTTGTCAATTTTCTCATTGACTATGTTTGCCTGTTAAATTGAATTGATGTGGGTTGTTTGTGGTATTTCTTCGTCCAACTTGGTTCAACAAGTTGATTATTCTGAATTTTGGAAGGGAAAAGGTAACTGTTGATGTTGATGAATTCTGAACCCTCCTTTCCTTATTGGGGATTCTTCCAGATCTTTACGTGATCTTGTTATTCGCGTTCTTCCAATCTTCAATTTCTGTTCTTTTTCCTCCCACCTACCTTTTCAATCTTTCTTGTTTTTCTCTTTTGTTAATATTTATTGTTTGCTCATCATTAATCTCAAGATTGTTACTCGAATTCCAATAGTATGCTTTTCCATATTTGATTTTGGTTTTAGTTGTCTTTCTCGAAGCTCATCCTTAAAGTCTTTGCTCTCTATCTCTCCTCTTTCATTTCTTTGGTAAGATCAATTTTTCTCTTTGTACTGGTTTGTTTCCCCTCAAATCCCAGTATGATTTTTTTATATATATTGGCCTTAGAATTTTCTCTCAATTTGTCCTTTGTGCTTCAAATCTACAATTCTCTATGATTCCCCTTCCCCTTGATTTCAAAAATTTTCATCAGAAGATGGAAAATCTTTTACTAAAGAGTTAAATTTTCTACATCTGTTCTTTTGGTCCCTTTGTTGCCCTAGAGGACGGATTGTTATCTCAGATGATCTAGGAGTTCCTGATTTCTACAACTTGAATCCTCCCCCACCCTTTTATTGTTGTGCTTGACCCCTGCATAAGCTTGTTAAGCAGTCGTCGCATTCCTCTTCTTTTTTATTTTTTCTGTTTTGGTTTATATTTCCTGAAACTTTCTGTTATTGATACTTTGGATCTGTGTATATATTCTTGCATACTATTCATTTGAGATCTTCTTTCCATGAGTTTATAACATTTTTTTCTTATTAGTGGCTCTTACCTTGGTTATTGCAAACACAGGTGTAGATACATCAACATCAGGAATAAAGAAAAGGAGACAGTTGAAGGATTGGAAGAGGAAGTATGGAAGAATCAATGGCAGCAAGGTATTGGTGTCACATGTGCTCTGAAATGGTGGATCCCATCATGGAGGTCGAGGTTAAATGTCCCCTTTGCATGAGCGGATTTGTTGAAGAAATGGGTACCAGCCCAATGAATACACGGGACCCTGGTACTGATTTTGGGTCAGATCGCACCCTCTCTCTTTGGGGCCCTATTTTGCTTGGTATGATGGGTAACTCCCCACGTCGCAGAAGATCTAGAAGAATGGGTTTTGATGATGACGAAGACAATGCTGACAGTGAAGCACGGCATGGAGAGACTGAACTGGACCGTGAAATTGAAGCAATCATTAGGAGGAGGAGGAGAAGCTCAGCTACCATACTGCAATTGCTTCAAGGAATTCGAGCTGGAATGTTGACTGAATCGGAGAATTACGAAGAAGATCGTGATAGGGATAGAGAAAGAGAACGTGTCATTTTGATTAATCCCTTCAATCAATCTATTGTTGTTCAAGGTTCTTATGAGTCTAGCAATGGCCAAAACCAGAACCAAAATCCCATCGGATCACTAGGTAATTATTTTGTTGGTCCTGGTTTAGACTTGTTATTGCAGCATTTGGCAGAGAATGATTCTAATAGATATGGGACTCCTCCTGCTCATAAGGAGGCAATTGACGCATTACCTACTGTGACAATTAAAGAGAAATTGCAGTGTTCAGTGTGTTTGGATGAATATGAGATTGGTACTGAGGCGAAGGAAATGCCTTGTAAACATAAGTTTCATAAGGGGTGCATATTACCATGGCTGGAACTTCATAGTTCTTGTCCAGTTTGCAGGTATCAGCTGTCTGTAGATGAGTCTAAACTTGACTCTGAGAGACCTAGGAATATCAATACTCAGACACTGAATGATAATGATGGTGGTGAGAGTAATATTAATCATGGGAGCACTTTTGAGGACGGAGATGGTGAAGGGAGAAATGGAAGTGGGAGAAGATTTTCCTTTCCTTGGCCTTTCAATAGTTTGTTCTCCGCTTCCTCGTCATCCCAATCCGGTGGAAGTAATTCAGCATCCCCGCCATCTTCTTGAAGAAATGCACCTGGAAATGCTTATTAAACTGATCATTGCGTATCAATTTGGGAGTTGCTGTAGTTTAGATATCCATCCCTATCGTGTTCATGTACATATTATCTTTGCCACACTTGATGTTGAATCCAAGTTGTTTTTCAGTTCACATGCATCTTTTAGATTCTCTTTCTTTATGTAATTCTTTCCTTATTGAAGAAATTTCTGATCCTTATATATCAATGTTTATAAATCTTTGGCCACAGTGGATGTTTCAGCAGTATGCTATTAAATTTGCGTAACTTTAATGTTTCTGTTTTAATTTGATGCACTTCTTTTACTGACCACCATTTTACTGAACTCTAGCATTATATATCATATGCTATTTAGTTTTTAAAACCAAGTTCGATATCATTAATTATGTGCTAGTTCTTACAAGTGCATTAATTACATGCTAACTCCGAATTTTCCTTCAAAGTGAAAACTCACCAAATCAGTTGGTGCTCAACGTTTAAATTTGTGAAGAATAGCAGCGTAAGATAAAACAAACAAAACCAAAAAAAGGTTTAGTGCTGCCATTTTACTCGACAGCATAGTTCATTCTAAATTTAAGAATGCAAAATTACTCTCCTCATAACTTAACCCCTTCTATCCTGTCTCCTCCTCCAAACAATAAAAGGAAATTGGCAAATTCTAAGAAGCATCACTTGACAGTGATGATCTTGATGACAGATGCAGTTCCAACTCGGTGCAGAGCCACCACAGAGTCTCCACTCTTACATAGTCCTTTTGCCTTAGCATGCTGGATTGCAAAATCCAAAGCTTCTTCCGTTGTCTCAGAGTGAGAAGCCTTAGCAGATCCTGCATATAAAATTGGCACCAACCCACGGAAAATAAGGCTGTGCCTTGCAGGTGCTTCGTCACTGCATGACCAATCAAATGAATCGGTCTTAATCTCAGGCACAACCACAGATAAAATGGGCATGCCCGGCCTGTACTTAGCCACCAGTTTTGCAGTACTTCCTCCCCTTGTTAACACCAGTATAAAAGCTGCTTTTGTTGAATTGGCTGTTCTGACAGCAGAAGAGGCAAGGCTTTCCAATGGGCTCATGGGCACAGGTGTATGTTGCATGATCCTTTTAAATACATCTCCATAATCAAGTGTGCTCTCTGCTTCTACACAAATCTTTGCCATAGTCCGAACAGCAAGTTCTGGATACGCTCCAGCTGCAGTCTCACCACTCAGCATCACGCAATCAGTACCATCAAGAACTGCATTGGCAACATCAGTAGCTTCTGCTCTGGTTGGTCTTGGAGACTTGATCATGGACTCAAGCATCTGGGTTGCGGTGACAACAGGTTTTCCTTGGATGTTGCACTTATAGATCATTACTTTCTGTGCTAGAAAAATCTTCTCAATTGGAATTTCCATTCCAAGGTCACCACGAGCCACCATAAATGCATCCGTGTTTGCTAAGATATCATCAAAATTTGCCACCCCTTCTTGATTTTCAACCTATCAAAGTTTTCAAGTAGTAGGAATGATACATAAGTGAGACAATAACCACTGCAGCTACCTATACTCGATTACATGACAATTACTTGACAGTCGTTCACTCAAAATCAATAGCATGGTTCCAATTTCTGCCAACAATCAAGCAGTAAATGCTTTAACATAGTAAGCATACCTTTGACATGAGAAGGATACTCTTGGCATGCTCGCCCAACAAGTTCCGCACTTCCACGAGATCTGAGCCTTTTCGAACAAAAGAAAGAGCAATCATGTCAATGTGATTAGGAACCCCCCACCCCATGATATCATCCTTGTCTTTATCGGTCAAGGTTGGCAGATCCACTATTACTCCTGGGAGATTAACATTCTTCCTTTCACCAAGAATAGCTGAGTTCTCGCATCGACATCGAACCAAACCAGCCTTTTTGTCACATGATAGAACAGTGAATGAAATGGTACCATCAGCACAAAGTATGACACTCCCTGGCTTGACATCTTCTGCCAATTTCTTGTAGCTCATGCAGATCATATTTTCATCGCCCTTGATGCTATAGTCAGTAGATATGGTGATCTCCTGGCCCTGTTTTAGCTGGATGGGTTTGGCATCTTTTAAGAAACCAGTTCGAATCTCTGGTCCCTGTTACACATGAACTGAAAAAATTAAAGATTTTGTGTGTGGATCCAAACAATTACGAAGGCTGCAAAGAGAAGGAGATGGATGGAATTGGAATTCAACAGAATCTGAAACATTTTTTATCAAGAAAAAGAACAAGTCGTTAAGTAAATCATAGGAATTCCATAGAGGAAAGGGCGGACCTTGGTGTCAAGCATAACAGCACAGAGAATACCGGTGTTGTCCATAGCAGTCCTAAGATTGTTAAGCGTTTCTTGGTGATACTCGTGAGATCCATGAGAGAAATTGAATCTAGCAACGTTCATGCCGGCCATCAACAGCTTCTCGCACATCTCAGTGGATCTGGAAGCAGGACCCAGCGTGCATACGATCTTTGTCTTGGCTTTCTTCTCCATTTCTATCTGCTTTTGGTTCTGAAATCGCAGTACCCACAACAGAAAAGAGAGGAATTGATCAGCAAAAACACATCTTTCTTGTAAATTAGGTATACAGATAGATTGATGAAATGATAAGACTTGAAAGAAATTACAAAATGAAATGTCAACGGCGAGAGAGAAACACGGAAACGAATCCACAAATCAATAACACCTCCTCATTTATAAACAACATACATACGTACATAAATACAAACCTACAAACCGGAGGGAGTCAGGAAGAAACTCTGATGTAGAAGGAAAAAAAGAAACTCACAAATCTCTTGATTTATAGAACAAGAAGTGTTCTTCTTAGTAGACAAACAACTAAAGCACAACGAACGGAATTTATTACGAGAGACGGACGTGGTAGAAGGACCAAGCATTACAATTCCATTGGTTGCGGAATAAGTCGTTTTGGGCCCTCTCTGTCTCTGACTTTTCTTTGTTTGGTTTCTAGAAGTAGAACAACTCTTACTTTATTTCCTTCCTTTTTTAACTACATTTTAGTGTAATATATAAATGATTTCTACAAAATTATAATGACGAAATGGTGTAATACCAAAATTTGTCAACTTTAAACCAAATCCTGATTTGTTTAACAAAAATGAAATCCAATCCAATCTCATCTATACTATGCATAACGTTTCAGACATGGAACCATTGGACTTTTGTTCTTTTCTTACACCCAAAAGGCAGGTTCCAACAAATACAAACAAAGCAGAAGCACCAGAAATGAGGATTATCCATTATGCTCATGAAATTTGTTCCTGAATCCAATTAGTCAAAATCCTCTCCTCTGTTCTGGTAACAACAAACATCTTAAAGTTCATCGTGTCCCACATCTGCTTGTTCTTTGTTCATCCATTCTCGTTTACCTTCAAGTTCCTGTCACAAACATTCCCATCAGACAACCATATTATATCAAACTTCTTAATTGAACCAACCGTTACTTATTACCTTCAGCCTTTCTTCCACACAAAGAGCTGGGGTATACAGCAGCCCTACGTACCTGTTGTTTCGTTTACAGATTAGCAAACTCATTATAACGACCCAATAGATAGGAAGAACTCAAGGAGCGGGAGTCTTACTCGCAACGGCTTGGTTCATCTACTTCTGTTACCTCATTTGTCAATCCACACCTCAGCTTCACCTGCAAGATAGATATATAGACCACAAGCAACGTCACAGTTATTAGAAGAACCACAAACATTCCCTTTCTTCCCCTTAGCTCCCATTTGCATAGGCAATTATATTAAATAAATTCCTGGATAATAGGTCAACATTATTGGCCAGGTTCTACTTCCATAATAAGGGAAAATCAAAACCATCCACTTCTGATCGCCTGTAAGCTTAAAAGACCAAACACTAGTCAATGAAAATAATTGTGAATTAGAAATACGTGCCTTTAAGCTTCTGTCAGGCCCATTCCAGCACTTGTCACCATTAGAGAAAACCATTGCTCGGTGTGAATCCTCAAACTTGTCCCATTGCCTATTTAGCAGAAACAGGAAGAGACAGGAAAGAAATTTCTCAAATCAGCTAATAAGTATTGAACAAAATACCAGCAATGTATAATGGAGATGGGCTAGAAGGTTGATAAAGGGAAGGCTGGGAAGTCGGTACCCACGAATACACTCAGATACGAATGCACATGAGAAGCATTTGAGAGTGCACAATGCATCATTCCTGATTGACCGAGAATAAAATGGACTTCAACTAAGTATGATATATGATGCACATGCAAGGAGTCTGTTATAGTGATCCTGCTATCGTGAAAAAATATGCTAGACACACTCAATTGCATGAAATTTTTTAATTGTGCTACTTTGACATTCGATGGTGTTTTTGTAGCAGCCAAAGGATTTGGTTCCCCCTGAGAATCAACTATTTGTAATCCAGAATTAGGAAACCTATCCAATCAATTTCTTCATATAGCACTATAAGCACTTGACAACTTACTCACTGTGACAAGATGTGAATCTCCAAATTGAAAAGCTAGTTCACACCGAGGAAACAAAGAAAAGAATTTGCATACCTTCATCTTATTTGGAATCTCAAAGAAAATAAAACAACAAAGACCATATGCGTGAAGAAGAAACAATGCAGGCAGATACCTACCCCAATGAAGTAGTTGAGTAGCCCTCCACCTGGGAAGCTTGTTTAAATGGGCAGATTTTGTAAACATATCTGAAGCAGAATTCAACCACCAAAAAGTCAAAAATTGCACAATTAAGGACAGTAACTTCTAAGAGGGGTATGATGAAATATCAACCAGAAGAAACAGGTTTCTCACTTGTTCTCTTTGCTCTCAAAACAACGATCATAGAAGGAGTAGAACTCTTTCTCTCTTCCTGGAAAATTGAACCACGTATTTAGGAAACAGAAAAAAGGAAAAAGAACAAATAACAAAGAACAAAGAACAAAGAACAAAGAAAAGGTTAATGCCATGTTACAGAGACATGGTGTTCCAAATTTACCAAAGTCATGTTTTAGCTTCCGTGTCAAGCTTGATATCTTTGACTGTAATTTAGACAACTTGGTGCTGGACTTCTCATACTCCTTTCGTACACGAGCAGCATCTAATAAGCCAAATAAAATTTAGTTTTACACATTCTCAAAATTTGCATCGCCAATAGAGGCACATGTCTACCTGATAAATTCACAGCAGTCCGGAACAAATTTACAGCTTGTAGAATGTTTCCAACAGTCTGCTGTATCTTCTCTAACCAGGATGGATTATCTAGACAGTTTGCATTAAAAAAACATCCAGTTAAAAAAAAAAGCCACAACAGCCTGAATAACAAATTCTGCTGCAACAAAACCTTTTCCTCTCTAGTTGTAGAATGGATGAATAACAGGCTTTTAAACCAAAAATAAGCAAAAAAAAGCTAGGACTAATCAGTGTGGCACCTGAAAAGTCTGAATCGTCATAAGAATCATGGTTGTATGAAGAGCTGGTATCATCATGTATTTCTTCTTCATAAGCTTCATGTGCGTCATCTTCTGCATCTGAATCATCATAAGAATCATGGTTGTATGAAGAGCTGGTATCATCATGTAGTTCTTCTTCATAAGGTTCATGTGCGTCATCTTCTGCATCTATATCATCATACTTCCCAGTGTCATCATCAGTTTCTGAAGTGTAGCCATCATCATCAAGTTTTTCCTGCGGCAAATCTTCATGTTCTTCATGATCTTTGGTATAATCACTCTCAACACTATTAACCTCCTCATTTTTCTTTTCTGCTGTTCCTGTCCATCTAGAAGCAACAAGGCGGCCCAGCTCTTCTTTTGACAATCCTTCAGTAGTTTCAGATATCTCAGTATCCTACAAATAAAACATAAATCGATCTAATCTTTTCTTTTGTAACAGACTAGATGAAGCTAACAACAAATCCGCAGACATAAGATTTAAAGGCAATCGACACATGTTTTCCAGTTTATATTTCTTCATCATTCTATGAAATGTTTGATTGAAAGAACTGATAAAGTTAGTAAATGGTTAAGACAAGTTTGAAATGCGACAACTGAAGACAATTTATCAGTAAATAACTACAGCTTTTGGGAGCCAGGAAAAAAGGTATTACTACCTTCATGGCTTGATCATGAGACACGTCACTTCCAGCATCATGACTAGTTTCAGATACGGACAGAGAGCCATCCTTGCTCTGTTGTGACACAGAATCTTTCTTTTCGTCTGCTACATGCTACATTTGCAGGGACAAAGACGCCATACCTTAGTTATCCTATCAAACTAGCACTGTAGTACACAAAATTTGAAGTTCAAGATTTCATGAACATATATCTCCATCACCTTCTCCACCCCACTAGCTGTGCTTCCTTCAGATTTGAGAGCGTCACGAGCTTCATCAGCTACATAATCCACATGTTGAACTACTGTATCCTTTCAGAGGAAGCAAACAGTTTTGAGAAGTATTAGCTCCACCAATTCTGTACTCACAACTGGATGATCAAACTAAAGTGATGTGATATTGGTAAAATGAAGGAAGTAACTTTAAAGTGGCATCACAAGCATAAGCAAATATCCACTTTATCCAAAAATTTAGACCTAAAGCAGTAATGGAAGAAGTGTAGTTTAAAATGTTTAATTTGTTCTCCTAGTCCTCATAGATGTAATCAAAGAGGATTATCAGAACCCAGTTGGGAATCATAGGTAAACAACAAAGATCCAAACCTCATCTGCAGAAGAATCACCCGAATTACCAACTTTGTCGTCGTTTATACTATCCGCAGTTTCTTGTTTAGACTCCCTCTCAATTTGATTGGCCTGTTCATTAACCTTTTCTTCAGCTTCTTTCCTTTCCTTTTCTTTCTCTTCTTCCTTTTCTATCTGCTCTTTGTGCTCTACATGGACATAAACAGAACAATATAATAAAAAGACTTGGATTATCAGACCTACTAGATCTTATATATCTGTGTCCAAGACGTTGTACGTGAGTATGGATGTTTTTGCATACACAAGATCCATTTATGTTCACAACCTTTTCTATCAAACATTTCAAGGATCTTAACAAGAAAATTCATATGAACCAATAGTTCAACTAATAGAGCAATTGAAGAGAATGAAAATGTGAATGATCTTAGCAGTCTGCACATATGAGATGGATGCAAAGGAGCAATAAAGAATTGAACATATTAAATGACACCTTTAAGCTGTTGAACCAGCCCTTTTAGTATCTTCTCTTCATCTCTTAGCTTCGCTAGCTCTGCCTCATCCTTGGCAATTCCTAGTTTGGTGTGTTCAATTTCTCGTCTTCTTAAAGCAACCCCATCCTTATAGGTGGCAATCTTTTTCTTCAACTTATCCCGAGCTGCTTTGCCAGCCTCCCAGCATGTATTCTGGCAGTTAACTTGGCCATCATACTCATCACTCCCATCACAGCAATCTGGCATTATCACATGTAGAGATCAAAGACAAACGGTGATGAATTAGAGGGTGCATGTAAGAGGTTCCAGGCACAATTTAATGAGCGGTTAAAGAAGTATGGCGTTCTTATTTGATTGCTTAGAAAAGCTACAATGCAATGCATGATGCTTTGTTTTGATTTATTCAAGAACAGAGATATAACATAAAATGACACATAGCACATGTCTTTTATAAGGAAAGCAGGAGTAGGATGTAACTTGGTTGTGCATGGTAGATCTCCTAATGCCTGTTTGTTGTACAACTCAAGTATGTTAACCTTGCCTTAGCATAGTTCAAACGATACTATGAGCTTTGATTCCACCTATCTGGAAAAGATGTTTCTCGCAGTGTTGAGAAGATTTACATACCAGACAGCTACAAATGTAACATTGCATGCTGCTTAGGATTCATGAAGAAGCCAAGCTGGTAAGAAGATGACTAAAGTTGGCTCTTAAGAACTAGGCTCATGCGTAACAGAGATATAAATAGGTAATAAACGGAATCCTATGCTTTCCATGATTCTGTTTTCTTTTGGGATATCATGAATGGAGGGTCAAGGTGAAGAACATGATTCATCAAGGCAAAAAAAACGGAGTAAATGAAAATGGTGAGTGAAGTGCCTAAAAACAAACTTACCACAAACGCCATCATTGACCCTAGAAGAGAATATGAAAATGGGAGTATGATCAGCATTCCGGCAATAGAATTTGCCACCGGGGCATGCTGATGTACCTAACCATTAGAGAAGTGATGAGCACAGTATTAAAATGAAGGAAAATGAAGATAAAGCAAAAGGGTTTAGCTAAAAGAGAGAGAGACCCTTTTTTATTTTTCAAAAAAAAAAACAGAGAGAGAAACCAGGTTCGTCAGAGGCATCATCAGGGCAATCACAGAAGTCATCGTTGAGCTGTGCTTTAGAGAATTTCTTGGATCCATCTTTACATCTTATGAAATCTGATGACACTCTGTAATAATTATCATCTGATCACATTGCATACACACAACAGATACATTAGTCAGTACAGGAAATTATACAAAAAATGGACAGTAAACACGAAGAAGAAGAAAAAAGAGACCTTGTGGAGAGATTCCATAAAAAGGGTCAATTGGAATTGCTGATCTAACTGTAATTCTAGACGTATTCAACAACAAGAACAGCATTCCCAACAGGAAATCACTAACATCGACTCTCATTCTTCTTCTTCTTCTTCTTTCTCTTCCTCTGGAGCAAAAAATGAGAAAGAGAAGTAACTTACGCATGATGTCCTACTACCATTATATTTTGGTTCCAACACGACGCCGTAGATCGAGAATCAGATCAAAACGGCGTCGGTGGACTAGAAAGAAAATATCTTTAAAACAATATAATAATAATAAGGTATCGTTATCCATCTTCATCCTCCATTGCAGTGAAGAAGAAGAAAATGGAGGGAATGTGCTTCTCACCCTCTCTTCCTTCTTGTTCCGTCCCTTCTTCTTCTTTTTCTCGTTCAAACCACCACCACCACCACAGCCGGAGCAATTACCTTCAATTCCTCATGACTTTTTCTACTTCCTCTCTCGTCAGTGTTTGGTCCAATTACCACTCTTGCCCTTTTCTGTCACTTCGAACTTCAGCAGCACCAGCATCAGCTTCGGTCCTCCATTTCTCTGCTAAAGATAAGAAAGAAGCTAACGAAGAAGAAGAAGGAGCAACAGTTATGCCCAAACTTGATAAAGCTGGTCGCTTTTGTAGCCCCAGAGCTGCACGTGAACTGTCTCTGTATTGACTCTCTCTTTTTTCTTCCAAAGTCTATGCTTTTCTTTTCTGGGATTCTTGTTTTTTTATGTGTTTTCCTTTTTTAACCGGATTAAACTATGCTACACTAGATTCTAGTTGCATGCATTGTCTCATATAATCTGCTGGTTTATTTGCATATACTCCAAGATTGATCGTATATGCCGCATGTTTAGAAGGGTCTGACCCAGTTCGACTTTTCGAGAAACGGATGAACGCAAGAAGAGGTAAAAATCAATCCATTTCTTGCTCAAACATTTCAATTCCCTAAGATTTATGGATTTTTTTTTCTTTGTTAATCAGAACCTGGATATGAGTTTGATAAAGCTTCTTTATTGGAATACAATCACATGAGCTTTGGAGGACCACCTGTCACCACTCAAACCATTGAAGAAGCTAATGACCTTCTACGCACTGATGAACAAGAGTCCGCCATTGGTAATTCCAATAGCCTTTCCTCTTGTTTCACATCTCAGCATCTGTTTAGTGAATGTAACTGTTGGAGCAACTTCAACCCCATTTGCTATTCTTCTTCATTCTTTGTTGCCCTTGTAAATGCTTGCTTTTGTAATGCTCTACCTAATTGTGTTCATGATCCTTTAACTGTCTCTGGTTTCTGAATCACCTTTTTCGTCTTTTCTCTGATTCAGAAGCCGAAGTCCTTTCAGCTCCTCCAAAGTTGGTATACAGCAAACTACTCCTGCGGTAATTTCTGTGTCAAGTCTTGTAATGTATGCACTGACGCATTTATCCTGCAAGTTGAAAACATTTGATGGGAGAGAGACACAGACTTCAATGTTTACATATTCAATCTGATTTCATTTCTTTGATCTTTCCTGGCAGTTTCACCAGGAAACTTTTGGTAGCAACTGTGGATAAGTGGGATAGCCATGTCCTTGTCATAGACAAAGTTGCTCCTCCAGAATGGAAGGTCTGATATATGCTTCCAGCTCAATTTCCTTGTTTCGTTAGCCCTTAAATTGTTCTCTATTTCTCTTAAAAGTCACCATGCCTAATGCTTACTGATATAAGTGCAATGAGGAAGCACAATCTGGTCTTTTCTTAAGAGTAAAGCGAAGTTTTCTTACTTCATTCTATCGATGGACATAATTAGCTTACAAGTTCAATGGTTGGATATAAATGTAGAACGAGCCAACAGGCAGAATTTTGGAGCTTTGCATCCTCCACTTGGCTATGTCAGAAATTGCAGTTCTCGGAACACGTCACCAGATTGTCATCAACGAGGTAGTTTTGTCGTCCCCCAGCCAAAAATTATAAACTTAGATTCACTTGTTTAGCTCAGGCATTGAGGGTCACTAAATTCCTGTTAGCTTCTTCTTTTGTTTAGTTATGGTAGTTTTTGTTTTGCTGGTATGGATTGCTTGATTGACTGAGTAATGTACTTTTGAGGTGCATGAAGGCTGTTGATCTAGCTAAAAGGTTCTGTGATGGCTCAGCACCCCGCATTATTAATGGATGTCTTAGAACTTTTGTGAAGGATGAGATGAGAGTGGGGATGGCTCGTGCGAGAGTGGATCTGTAAGTGAAGTTTCCATCTTGTTTTCGAGACAAGACTTAACAGCAGAACATGCAGGAGGGCTGAATCGGAGAATTTCAGAAGTAAAAGACACTGAAGTTAAAGACAATTCATGATGGTAAAGTTTGCTCAATGGCGTCTGTTCTGAGCAGATTGGACGTTTTATATATCAGATTTTTTTGGTAATTGAGAAAGGGAGAGAAAGAAAGGAGATTCTTTTTTCTGTTGTTATATATGAATTTCGCACTCTGTACTAAACATTTGATATGAAATTTGGTAAACTCATTTATTAGCAGCAGCAGTAGCTGTGTAATGCTAAGAGAAAACACTGATTGCTTACGCACACAACAGTTACATTTCCAGATGATTTTGTAATAAAATTGGGACTGAAAATATTCATTCATACCATTCCTGGGAACGCCATTTCCCTACATTTCATCGAGTAGACTTGCAGATAGATTTACATACTCATCACCTAATAGTTAACAGTTGACTTGATTGCATCAAGTATCTGCAACCATACCACCACAAAAAAAAGGAGTATAAACCATCATTTGATCCTCTTACCATCATCTTCAACACTAGATTCTAGTAGCTGTTTGTTAAGTGAGTCTTTACCTTGTTCTTGGTGGGCATATAGAATGGCTCAAAAACCAGCGGGAACGGAGTGTCAAGACCGCATACTCTCGCCACCGGGGCTTCTAACTGCATTACATTGACCGCATTTGATTTTCTCTTTCATTGACCAAATAAGAGCAGCGAGCCACAAAGGAATTAAGAACTGCAAAAACTTACTTACCCTTAAGAAGCAACGTTCAACAATGGAAGCAGAGATCTCAGCACCAAAACCTCCAGTAACTGGAGCTTCATGACTAACCTACACCAACAAAATAAACTGTTAGCAAATACACGTAGATTCAACCTGTTTTTGAGGAAAAGACACCGTTTAAAAGATCCGTTAAAACTCACAAGTAGTCTTCCAGTCTTCTTCACTGAAGCCTCAACTGTTTCTTTATCCCAAGGTATTAGAGTTTTGAGGTCTATTAATTCACAGGAGATCCCTTCCTGCATATGGACAACAAAATCTAGATTTACTGCTGCCTAAAGGGTAAGTCAGCAAACTCTTTTTTTTCCACATATTGCCTAATTGCCCAGTGCTGAAGTTTTCATGAATCAGACTATAAGAAATCGTTGCTTCATTCCTGAACTCACTTACCTTCTCAGCATCAATACAGGCCTGCTCCATGACTGAAAGTTGTGCTCCCCAACACACAAGCGTTATATCACTTCCTTCTCTTAACACCTGAGTATTTCACCATCAGCATTCTTTTGGATGTACGAATATGAATTAATCAACAGCTAATAGAGTGAGAAGTTGCATGCCTCTGCCTCTGATAAAGGCAACATATAGTCATCTTCGGCAACCTCTTCTACAGCCAAACGATAAAGCCACTATCCAAGGCAGAAAGATGAAACAAAACTCAGTAGTTAATTGGTTATGCAAAAACTTTCGTTAGCGCAGGAAGAAAGTACCTTTGGTTCAAAAAAGATAACAGGATTTGGATCACGTATGGATGACAATAATAACCCCTTTGCTTCCCGTGGACTTCGAGGGATAACCACCTGTTGGAAAGCTACTAGTTAAGAGTTGTTATTCATGGACAACAGGCATGGACTGCCTTAAAATAAATCTAGCAGCATTAAACAATCTGAGGACAGAAAGTATCTTCACCCTTCGTTACATTTAACAAATGGGAGAAGATTAAAAGAAAACCATAGACACTACCTCTAAAACAAGACAAAAGGATGTGGGAAGGCCACCATTATAATCTCACTTCAAGAAGTGCCTTACCTTAGAGTAGCCCATCAATGATGTTTAGCCTTTTATAAAAAAGAACAGGATAGCTACTACTAGAATGGAATGAGACAGAGTAAAAGAAGTGTAAAGGAAATATCACCTTACAGAGGAAATGCTTGTGCACATGTTCTAGTTCTACTTCAGCATCAGGTGCGAATCATAAATACATCATAAGAAATGCTTATGCAACTTTCAAAAGAAATAAAAATTGGTCATATATATATCTCTTCAGGATCTCAAAGTCAAAGCACTTCGAGCAATGCACAGTAGGCCTTGGCCAGTTTGGGACAGTTCCACAAAGCAAAATAAGTTTCAAAGTGGTCTTAAGCAGAAGACAGATGAAAATTATGGATGGAGAAAAAAGCTTCTTTTAGAAAGAAGAAAGAAAATCATCTACCTAAGGGAAGGAATTTTACTTTGATACCGGGAACATGACAAAAGAAAGCTTCAGGTGACTGTGAATGATAATGTCCACCATGGCCTACAGCTCCATAAGGTGTTCTTATGGTTAAACCTAGAATGTTAAATAAGAATTAGTCATACAAAAAGTGCAAAAAGTGTAAGTAACAAGTAGAAAAGAAAGAGAATCTTCTAATAATAATTATTTGAGCAAATAAAAGCTAGACACCTCCACAGTTGAATTGATTTCCACTGCGATATCTGAACTTTGCAGCTTCATTGACAATCTATAAAGCGGAAATTCTGTCAAAAAGAAAAAAGAAGGGACTTTGGGGAAAGATAAGCTAGAAACAGCACATGCTTGCCTGATCAAATGCAGGGAATATGTAATCAGCAAACTGAATTTCTGCTATTGCTCGATTACCCTATCAAGCAAGATTAGAAAACAATGTAAAGGAAATCGATACTGCATATGGAGCAAGAACTTAGTTCTCATTACAGAGAAAAAAGCCAATGAATCTATAGATAGACATGGCTGGAGCCCTTCAGAGAGAAAAGGTATCAGAAACTTAGTAGCTGAGCTTACAAGTTTTAGAAAAATACAAAATTGCTCACCATTGCTGCCAGGCCAATGCCAAATCCCACAATTCCCTGTGAAATATGTCAGACGTACATTTAGGGACTTGAAAACAGAAGGAAAGAGTTCTGGTAAAACATACAAAAAAATTTTGTAATGCTCCTCATGGCATGCAAGTTAACATCAAATTAGTGTACATATAGTGAAAATCCTAATTGTGAAACCTTCGTAGTAGCAAAAACACAAGAGCATTGGATTCTCTAACCTTTTAAAAAAAATTTATCTACAGAATATTCCACCAAAATACCTGCTCGCATAGTGGAGTATTAAACACTCTACTTTTACCATATCGTTCTGCCAAACCTGTTGTGCAACGAAACACCCCACCAAAGCTCACATCTTCTCCAAATAGATAAGAACTGTGAGGCAGCATCAATAAGAAGTAGTAACACAAAGTTACAAGTCGATATAAATCAATGGTATATAAGACAAGAGTACTAAAGTGCTATCAAAGTTTGTGCTGGAATAGATTTCTTCATTAGTAAAGGAAGATTTTTATTCTAACAAGGACCAAAGATAAAATCTTTATTAATATAAAACATGAGCCTTGGTGTAAGGAGTAGTGTTGCAGGAAAGTACTAAAGAGCATACAGATGCACAGTCTCGTCAATCTGGCCACAAGAAATCGGAAGTAGAAGGGAAATGACGAAGTGGGTATTGCGAGAAAGTTACCGAGGATCGGTATCCATGGCAATGTGGAGAGCTTGATTAATGGCAGAGCAAAGATTGAGTGACTTCTTCCCATCTTGTTCTAGGTGGGTTGAGAACTCTCTCTTATTCTGCCTGCAGATTGAAAGGAGCGATCTTTTTGCGTATCTTGTGAAACTGATTGCCATGTAAGTCCCAAACAGATTAGGAAGATTAACAGAGAAGGATGAGCTAATAGATTTGTGATTCAAGATTTGAAGTACAGGCAGACAAAAAAGATTGGAACATGTGGAGATGATTCAGCATCACATCCACAAGAAGAAATAATTCAGATCAGAAGCACTACAATCACATGGCGAATTTAACTAATATGAAATTATGAATACAATTATGCCGATTTGATTTTTTTAGGATAGGATCAAAAATACATTAACTGCATTTTATAACTGTCTTGTCCAACTACCACCACTAACATTGAGATGGACTTGGCTAATTGGGCCGAATTGGGTTGGACTGGGGCCTCCTTTGATTCAAATGGGCTTGATAATTGCGCCTGGGTATGGTCTAGCCAGGCTCAAAGTTAACGGGAAAGATCCAAGTTAACCAGGCTAACAAGATGACGTCTTTTTGTCAAAAAAGATTTTATTTTAAAATTTCTTAAAAAAATAATAAGTCAAACCAGGTTAGAGTTAGAGTTAGAATGAATATCAACGGAGTTTGATATTCATGACTAGAGCTTTACTTCTATCAGGAACCAAATTTTGACTAAATTGAACTATATTTGAAAATATAGAAAATTTAATATTTTTTAATTTATAATACGAAAACTTTGATTAATTTTATTGAAAATGTTAATTTTGAAAGTGGTCGAATTTTAAATTAACTAAACTGCTAAACTCAAAAACTTAACTTAGGGTGTGTTTAGTTCACTTGAGAGAATAATAATAGAAATTATAAAAAATATAGAAAGGAATGAAAATAGATATGACTTACATTTCTTATTGTGAGTATTGTCTCAAAAGGAGATATAAAAATATTATTCATATAATCATAATATATTACTAATTATCTTTTTTTTATTTCTTACTTATTTCTTTCTTTCCATATCAACTAACCAAGCACTCCCTTAGGGCCTGTTTGGTTGGATGATAATTAATAGAACGGAAGGGAACGAAATGGAACGGAAGGGAACGGTTTATAATGGAATGGAATGTAATATAGTGATACGTTGTTTGGGAAGGATAGAAGGGTTCATAATATAATGTAATGAAATGTTGTTTGGATGATGGATGGAATGGAATGTAATGTATAATAAATGACTATTATAACCCTTATATTAAAATGATTATTCCATAAAGTTTATTATTTTATTATTAAGTATATATAAATTATTATTAATTATATAAAACATTATTATTAATTATTTAATAAATTATATTTTATTTTATTTTATTCTATATGATTTATATTTAAAAATAATTTATTTATATAGAAATATATACAAACAATTAA
>JAOTAY010024316.1:0-29247 GCA_025629805.1 Erythroxylum baracoense | reverse complement strand
GCATGAGATGTGGTAATTTACCACACCTGGACCCGTTTCTCTGGTCCGACCCGTTCTCTGGAAACGGGATGTTACAATTATCATCTTCTTTTTCTTGTGGTTTGTTCATCTTTTATTATTATTACTACTATTATTATTATTACGGACCCCAGAAAGAGGAGAATTGTTGATGAACAAAAAATCCTTTTCTTCATGACCCTAAGTTTGCTAATAACGTAATGCCAGCTGATCATTACCAAACATGGTTTATCCCCTTATCTGTGGACTTGAGGGTTGCCAGCTTTGAGGACGTTGTGTCGTTGGCTTGAGAAATCATTTCCACTAAGTCAAGCTCCCTCTTCAGTTCCTGAGTCACATGTTCGTCTACAAGCAAGTCCATGGCAAGGGTTTTTGCATCAACTACAGGAGCACAAGGAATGTCATCAAGAAGAGAGTCAATGCTGTAACTTTCTTGGAACATTTTTTCATCAAAGTCAAAATCAGGAACTTCATTGAAATCGTAACTTGGGACCAAGCGATCATTCTTGCAAAAGTTTAAGGCCTGTTCAATTGGTGCTTTCATAGCAGTTTTATCAGCAATGGGATCAGTAGTAGAAGAAATTCTCTGTTGGACATTCGCTTTGGTTTGGTCCAAGTTTAAGCTTCTGATGTACTCTTGCAGAAGAGAGCCTCTAGGGTACCTAGAACGACACCTTCTCTTTGAGTATTGCCTCCTTTTAGTTGCATTCCAGTGGTTCTTTATTGAGTTTTCAGTTCTTCCTGGCAACTTTTTTGCAATTTCTGCCCACTTGTTTCCTACATCTGCATGGGTCTGTATAAGAACCTTATCTTCCTCGTCATCCCATGAATGTTTCTGCAACCAAAATACGACAATCATACAAAAATTGGATTATATTATCATTGGTGATTATATGTTCAACTCTATGGAGGATGGCTCTTTAATGCTGGCAAGTTACGTTCTCTAACCTTGCCTCTAAGGCTGCTGTAATGCTATATCGATGGTAATTTAATTAGTAAGTTCTAACATGCATAAGACCAAACAAATAACAAACTACAGGAGTATGATACTATTAGTACCTATTCACCTTTTTGGCTAAAATTATTAATGATAAATAGTATAAGAAATTAAATAATAAATAATAAAATAAAAATACTATTTGAATTGTAGTATTAAAATCTTTTTTTATTATATTATAAGATTTACGAGTTATAGTTAATTACCTTTTGCGAGCTACTTACTATCCTAATGAAATATAAAAAAAAATGGAGGCATCTATTAGACTTGCACTACATGAAATGATGCAAAATAAAAAAAGGAGGTAGTCTTTTTAACCTTGATATCAGGCCGTAGATGGTTATGCCATCTCTCTCTACACTGCTTTCCAATCCTTCCTGGCAACATTTGAGCAATATGAGTCCACTTTCTCACCCCATGTTGTTCAACCAGTTGAATCAAAAGCCTGTACATAAACAACCATATGCAATTAGCAGCAAAACCAAACATCAGAGATCGTCACTGTTATATATAAGCAAAGTTAATAATATCCTACTGATAGAAATCAAACAATCTGATCTATACCTATCTTCCTCAACTGTCCATTGACCCTTCACTACATTGTTCTTCTCTCGACCTTTCCAAGTCTTATTTCTTGCAGAAGAAGGCATTGGTTTGATATTAATGATATCCACTTTCTTATAGTACTCATGATTATTGGCACTCACACAAGAGACCTCGTCTGGTACCAAAATATTCAATGGTTTCATCTCTTGCAATGTTAAGGACATGTGACGCTGAGTAGAAGATCCTATCAACTCATGAATGTGGTTTCTTTGAGGAAGATTCAGATACCCTCCTCCAGATGCAGTTAGAAAATTGTCCAAGACTTGAACTTGACCACCATTATTATTTCCATCTGCAAATGGCTTGCACTCGTATTCATAGAAATCAATATTAATCGAATAACCATATGAGAAAGCATCGAAAGATTCGAAATTGTAACCACTTTGGACTCCAAACATGGGATTTGAAGACGACCCAGGGGCATGAAACTGGTTATCAAGGTGCTGGAAATCCTGAAGAAAGCTCTTTAATGAGCACACTTCCAAGGGAAATTCATCTTTCATGTATGGTTCATTGTTATTGGGGTAATTACTAATATCATTTTCTGGAAAGAACAGTGATTGATGAGGGGCAGAGATTTCACTCAGGAGCTTGTCAATAAGCTCCATGGAGGGCAAAATCACGAGAAGATCCTGAGGCTTAAAAGGTGGAAAGTGTTTAGGAAATTCATGACTTATTGCCACCTTTATGTTCCTTAAAAACTGAGGATGTATAGGCATTAATTTGGTTAGGTTGATCTTCACCGTTAATTATTTTTGAACCAACGGTCCTTCTCGCTTGCGATTGCTGAGCTTAGTGGCTTACTGCTATCAGTCTTCTCTTTACATAATAATCTCTGATTAGTGTTACTTTGTTTCAACCCTAGAGACTATACTGGACAAAAACATAGAAAGTCAACGATGCTTAATTGTTAATTAGTAACGTGGCATGCAACTATTGGCTCATTAAGAATTGGTATGGAGATATGGTGAATGTGAATTACGTATAAAACCTTTCCTTGGTAAATTTTATCGTTCAATTTACCATTTAATACCTTACAAGTTGTTGAGTCTCTCAGAATTAAGGAATGGGTTAAGAGGCTAGTGAGTCGAATGAATAGTCAAAAAGAACATAAGAAATGCATCTACCAACCTAAATCTATCCCAGATTGAATGATGAATATGCAAGCTGACCAAACAAGAAACTGTAATACTAATACACTCCATGTGTCAACAGGTCATGGACCATTTTGACTTGATTACAGAATTTAGTCAAAGTACAAGAAAATTTTATAAAATAAAAAAGTGTCCATTATGTAATGTCTGTCTTAGATTTAGTTGTATGTAACTGAATGGATTACAAACTTAAACATTAAATGAGGTCATTGATGTCAAATTGAAGGAGGTCACTATCGCTAATAAATGAAGTTAGGATACAATCCAACATAACAATATTATCATGTGTTTAATTTCATTTGGTTAACACAACACTAACTGCGTGTTTAATAGAGGTTAAGGTAACGTTTAACATCCTATTAGAGCCTTAATATCGTACCATCAGTTGTATTTGTCATAATTATTAGTTTTATAAAGGAGAGAAGAAGAAAGTTAGCGTTGCTGGTGGTGATTGATGCTAGAAGCTGTTAGGAAGTTTTGGTGTATAGTGGTATATACCTCTGATGCTCTTTTGCAATTTGTTTCCAGCAGTTTTCCCAACTGCAATTTTTCTTTAGAAGGAAACTTTAACAGAACTTCTTTTTAAATATAGAACTTTAGGTTAATATTGAATTGTCTTAATATAGTCGAATCAGATACATGATAATGTCAATTGTTTTCGTATTTAATAATTAACTATTAATAATTTTATTAAAATAATTTAATAAACACTTAACATAATATTTCCTTTTAGATTTTCTAATGCCATTCAAATAATTTAGAATCTTTTAAATAAGTAAAATCATATAAAAATTCACCTCTTCATGTTAAAATATAAATCAATATGTTTCAGATCAAGACTATGTTTTGTGGCTGAAAGAGGAAGTCCAAGACTAGTTGTTTATATTAAAGAGAAGGATACAAGTTAGTTAACCTTTAACCTTAGTAACATGTATCAATTGTACTGTTTGCATTTATATTGCAATGGGATACTTATCATTGAACTTCTTAGGTATACTTCTGAAGGCCTCTTAATGTCTTTCAAGTCCAATTGAACTGTAGATTTCAACGAAATATTTTATTTTTATTAATAAAATGAAGTATCAAGTTCTTACTTAGTTCTGTCACTCGAAATTAAGAGCACGATTATAGTTATTTCTTAATTTTTCCGTCAGCGAATTATCACATTTTATAATCCAGTTTCAACAAAATTAAGGATGTGCTTGTTTAGTGGGTATGAAAAAAGGAGAATGGGTATAGAATGAAAGATTGAGTTATATAGAATAAAAGATTGAGTTTGATAAGAGACTATGATTATAGAGTTCTTATTTTGATTACCCATTTTTGGGTAATACCCCATTCCTCTCCTAATCTAGAGGAATGAATATCATCGTTATGTAAAGGTGTGCTTGTTACAATTAATTAAAATATAACTAATTAAAATAGAATTATTAATTAATTATAATATAATTAATAATTAATTAATTGCAATATATTTAATTAAAATATAATTCATTCATAAATTAAAATATTTTAATTAAGTAATTAATTAAAAATAAATAATAAATTACGATATAATAAATTAAAATATTATTAATAATTAATTAATTAAAATATAATTAATTAGTTATAATATAAGTAATTAAAATAAAATTATTCATTAATTAAAATATTGTAATTAATTAAAATATTATTAATAATTAATTAACTACAATATAATTAATTAAATATAATTCATTCATTAATTAAAATATTGTAATTAATTAATTAATTAAAATATTATTATTATTAATTAATTAAAATATTATTATCAATTAAATAATTAAAATATAATAATTAATTAATTAATTAAAATCTAATTAGTTAATTAGCTACAATATAATTAATTAAAATTAATTACAATATTTTAATTAATCAACATATTGTAATTAATTAATTAATTATAATTAATTAATAAAATTTTTATTTCTCAATATTTTTTACAAACCAGCTACTGACAATAGTAATAGTAATCATTCCTTCCTCTTAACCAACCATCATAATTATAATGGTAATATCCATTCTCATTCCTCACTATATTCATTTCCATTCTTATTACCATTTTCCCATGAGAACCAACCGTCTCTTAAGTTTCTTCTCTGCAATTTCAACCCGGGGTATTATATCATACGACATACTACTGTTAATAAAAGAAATATTATAGTTATTTGTACTCTACTAACACTCTTAAGTATCAAATAGATGTGGACCGGTGTCTTTAATTTACTTAAAAGGACCGCAAATTTATTTCTCAGTTATGTTGATAATTTGACTAATTAATATTCTTTTCGTTACATAATTAGTTAATTCTTGGCAAAATTTGTTAATATAGATGATTTTATTTAGTATGTAACCTTTTAGTAAAAAGTCGTGGTTTCAGATTTTATAGTAGATCATTTTATAATATAACACTTTTAAATTATTATTTAAAATTTATATTATTATAATTTGCATATAATCTACTTTATTGTCACTAAACTTTATAAAATATTAACATAAATAAGATTCAGTTATGATTAAAATATATAACAATAAACTTGAAGTTAAGAAATAATATCGTATTTGGTCTTGAAGAAAAATAGTATTAGACTAGATTTTTATGTATTGTTTTCAGTTTGGTGGTCATTCAATATTCATAGTTCATACAATGATGTTTCAAACTTTTTTATAGTAATATTTTTAATCATTTAGTATAATAAGGTGGATTGTATTAACACGTACAAGTACAGAATGCAAATTATTACTTTTAAATTTTGAGGATTAAATAAAAAAATATTAAACCACTTACATATTTAAACTTATAAAAAATAAAACTTTAGTTTTGATATTTTAGTGTTATTATATTTCATAAACTTAATCTTAAACAAGATTTAGAGTGAGTTTAATGAATCAACAAAATTTATTAATTTTGATGACATCCGAAAAAGGTTAAGCATTAACAGAGAATGAATGGTGAAAATTGTTAGTTTATGTCCTACAGTCGGAATGGTGAAAACTGTTAGTTTATGTCCTACAGTCAATCGATTAGTTTTACTTTAGTGATAGAATAATTTAAATGTATTCTTTATCTTGTACATAATTGGTTGTATATGATAAATTCTATAGAATAATTATACATTACAAAAGAAATTATGATAAGATTATAATTACGAGAATTATTTTGCATTAAATATTATCCTTATATTATTCCTAGTCATTATTCTATTAAGAGTGGACATTACTAAAACGTAAAAGGATTAGCATACGTTATATTTTTCCTTATGAAGGAAGAGTTATTTCTTATTTTGTGAATAGTACAAGGAATATATAGGACAATATAGCCTAATCATCTCCTTAAATAAAAAGAATCTAGTTATTCTCTAAGTAATAAAATGTCATTAATTCATATACTAATTAATAGAATGTTAACTAATTATCTATAGAGAATTAGTTAATTATCTCTAGAGATAATTAGTTGATTATTTCTATAATTTTAATACTCTCCATCAAGTTGGTGCATAGATATTGATCATGATCAACTTACTTAAAAAGAATTCAAAATTTTGTTTTAGTAGCCCTTTGGTGAAGATATCAACAACTGTTGTAAGTACAAATGGTATGCAAATGAGTTCAAGATTTTCTTTTATAAAATGTCTGTCAATCTCCATATGCTTTGTTCAATCATGTTAAACTAGATTGTTGGCAATATTGATAGGTACTTTGTTATCACAATACAACTTCAGTGGGTACCCTATTGGTTTCTTATTACAATCTCGAATATTTGCTAGTACTTATTTTGTTAGTGTTGCGTCTCCAAATAACTAAGTTAAATCTCAAATCTTTAAGATGTGTTCTCCTAGGCTACTCTCATCTGTAAAAGAGGTATTAATGTTAATTTCTTAATCTTAACAAGTATCTTATGTCAACTAATCTTACTTTTTTGGAACATATTACTTTCTTTCTTACTTCTTCAATTTTTTAAAAGGAGGATGATGATTTGTTGGCTTATAATATCACATATTAGGCCATTGATGTTACTTCTACGCCTAATACTCTTACACCACCACCAATATCATATATTCACTTAATTTATTATAGACGATTAAATTACCTTTATATAAACTATACATATTTCTTCTTCAACATCAAATCCAACAATTGATGATCCTGATCTCCATATTGCTCTTTACAAAAGTAAACGTCAAAGTACTTATCTTATTTCATCTTTTGTTTCTTATGCTCACTTGTCTTCCTCTTGTTATTCTTCTGTTGTCTCCCTTGATTTTGTGGGTCGTTCAAAAATTGTTCATAAAGGTTTACTCATCCTGGTTGTCATGATACTATGATAGAGGAGATGAATATTTTAGATGCTAATAGTACATGAGATTTAATGAGCTTCCTTATAGGAAAGAAAAAAATTGGATACAAATAGGTGTTTGCAGTCAAAGTCAATTATGAGGAATTAGTGACTTGACTTAAAGTACAAATTGTGAAAAAGACTATGTTCAAAATTATGGTGTGAATTATTATGACACTTTCTCTCATGTTGCTAAATTAACCTCTATTCACCTATTCATTTCTATTCCAACTATTCATAATTGGCCCTTACATAAGTTAGGCATATAAAAATATCTTCTTACATAGTGACCTACATGAAGAAGTGTATATGGAGCAACCATCTAAGATTGTTGCTCAGGGGGGAGTTTAGAAAGGTTTTCCATCTTCTAAAGAGCTTATATGGCTCAAAATAGAGTCCTCATGCTTGGTTTAAAAAATTTATTCATGCAATGGAAAGGTTTAGCATGAATAAGAGTAGGTTTAACCACTCAGTTTTCGATAAACATTCTAAATCTGGTGCCATTCTCCTGATTGTGTATAAAGATCATTATTGGAAGTGATACTATGGGCATTTCATCTCTAAAGTCCTTTCTCCACAATTTCATACAAAAGATTTAGGAATTTTAAAATATTTTTTGAAAATAGAGATGACAAGAATTAAGACCAAAAAATCAAGGGCTAAACTATGTTATGATGCATCCTATTTACAACTTACCAAATATGAAAACTTATTTGAAGATTATGAGAAATATAAAAGATTGATTATGAAATTGAACTATCTTATAATAATTTATCTGGATATGGGATAATTTATTAGTATTGTAAGTTAATTCTTTTCTTCCCCAACCTTTCATAATTGGGTTGCTCTAAAATAGATCCTATGTTACTTAAAGGGACTTTTTGGACAATGGATGTTGTATGAAAATCATGAACATACACATATCAAATGTTTCTCAGATCATATTAGGCAAGTTCGAAGATTGATCGAAAATCAACTATAGGCTACTATGTCTCCATTGGAGGAAATTTAGTCTCATAAAAAGGCAAAAAAAAATGTTGTGTGCAAGTCAAATGTAGAATCTAAATATAAAGCTACGAAACAATCAGTTTGTGAGATGATATAAATATATAAGCTCTTAAGTGAAATTGATCTTAAAGACTTAATACCAAAAAAATTCTGGTGTAATAACTAAACTACTTTGCATATTGCTTCTACTTCTGTATTCCATAAATAAACATAGATTGACGGTCATTTTGTTTGTGAAGAAGTATAGCAAATTTTGATCTTTACAAAAAATATGAAAATTAGAGAACTTGGAGATATTTCTACAAAGGCTCTAAATAGAACTTGGATCAGTTATATTTGTAATAAGTTGGTCATAATTACTATCTATATTACAGATTTTGGCAGAATGCAACAATCGTATATTACAAATTATATACTATTTATATAGCTGTAGATCGTGTACAGCTTAATTATAAGGATCCCATTTATGTACTTATTAGTTGAGTGATTAGTATATTTATGTATCTCGAACATCAATTAAAATATCTTTATACTCTTTGTTTCATAAGTGACATAGACCATCATCAATTTTAAAGGGGGCAAATTGTTTTTGTGATGGCTCAAAACTTCTACCTTTAGTTTATGCAATTATGTTCATACGATTTTAATCTGTACTATTATTGACAAAATCTTCTTAAAGGGCCACAGGTGGTCGGGCATATATTTTCAAAGAAAGGCTTGGGGTCAGTTTTGACAAAGAAGATGAAATGGATTGTCTTGTGGCTGGAGCAAAGTTTTTACTTAAGGTGATATCTTTATTTATGAATGTAAATATATAGAATAATATCTAAGTTATCACTTAACTCCCACTTAGCTCTCCGTTGTAACTGCAATTCTATTAGTTGTTAAAGTAATTATCATTTGTAGGTAGTTAGTTTGTTAGTAGATTACTGTCAGTTAATTCTTCTTCATTGTAGTTTGTATATATAAGAGATATTAACATTAATAACAAATACTACAACTTTTCATTTTTGCTTCATTTAGATACATCTGTTCATGGTATTAGAGCCATGCGATCACTGCTTGCTGATAAAATACACATTCTGCTACTACAATTCAGTGCTAATCATGGCCAAAAATGATCAAAGTAATGAAGCAAGAGAACAATACAAAAGCCAAATCATTAAAGATCCTTTACAACTTCAATCATCAGATCATCCTAGTATGATTCTTGTTTCTTCTCCTCTTAATGGATATAAGAATTACCTTAGGAGCTACGATAAAATTGGGATTCATTAATTGAAAATACACCATGCTGACTAAGATGCTGCCTGAGTATGAGCATTAGGTTCAGGTAAATTACATCGTAACGTCGTGGATACTGAACTCCATCTCTAAATAGCAAGTGGTTGCCTATTTATACAAGAAATGCTGAAAGAACTATGAGATGAATTATAGGAGAGATTTTGAGAAAGCAATAAGCCTATGATATGTTAGGTTTACCATGGATGCATGCATCACATGCACGAGACTACAACGGAAGTGCCAGAATCTAGATTCCGACACCATGACAACCCAAAAAACACAAAATCATACATGCATGCACAGATATGTAAAGAACATGAAATATAAAACATTTTTACCTTTTGTTTCTCCTCCTTTCTTATTTCTTCTCCTTGTTTGGGTTGTTAAACACCAAATCCTTCCTTAATCACCTAAAAACATGCAAAGATCAAGAAGAAACAATGTATATGGGTGATTTAAGCACCAAACTAGATGAGTTCTAGTAGATGCTCAAGATGATAGAAGATAGATCAAGATTCTTGTTGCATGCACCTTGATTCATACAATAATTGCGTAAATTACAAGAACAAGACTCTTAATATACCTCTCTCACTCTGGAACTCTTCTAGAGCCCTTATGCTCTCACTTGAGTGTGTAAGAAATGATAAGGCCTTGTGTACATAAGTGAAGAACTCACTTATGTACTCATTCGTGCTCTCTGTCATGATCGTGGCCAATGAGCCACGATCATGGCCACATAAAAAATAGACTTGCCTTTGGCCACGACCGTGGCATATGAGCCACGATAGTGACCTACTTAAAATTAGCCATACACATTATGTTTTTCATCCGATCTTTTATGCGCGTGACCCTTAGGTTCCCTGTTATTTTAGGCACTTGAATGAACTCTTAATTTAAGCAAATCATAAAGGGTTTCATGATGTCAATTATCTAAAATATAAGTGGATTAACACACAAACTCTTCGATAGTTAATTCTTTGACTTACGAACCTTTCCATAGTCAATTACCGTGCAATTTATCCTTTCACCATACTATACCCGACTTGGTTCGAAGTAAGGACTATGTGTCAACTCCCACTAGATTGACTACGTCATATCTAGTCCAAGTGATGTTAGTTCTTGTCCTGGAATCTTATTACTCTATGTGTCATTGAAGACTCTCTTCATGACACATAACTACTCTAGATAGAGACTCCTGAGTAATGACCCAACAAGAGGTCGTGGGTATCATCTCCTTCTATTAAGAGTGGTGAATTCTTTATTGGATACACAATTACCTTCAAATACCAATAGCTGTACCCAATCACCACCCTAAGAGTGACCTCGTCTTGAGGTAAAAAGGAATAATGTTAAAATACAGGATTAGTATCCAAGATACCCTTGAGTACCTTAAGTCTAAGGATATTTGCACCATTGCTATAATGAGATTAATCATTGACATTTGATAGATCATCCAGATGATAATCTCATAGCGGGTCATCTGATATACTTACTACCCTTAGTAAGCATCCACTTGTTAACTCTAAACATCTCATGCTTACAGTTCGTGAGATCCACTACTTAATAAAATCAAGGAGTATAAGATGTGCTAGTTTGTCTGGATTAATAATGTCCTATCTTATTAACCCTATGATTAGGGATTATTTAGATACTAACATAATTGCACATGATAGGAATCTCATTATCATGATCTCATCATGATTTCTTTCATGCTATTTTTGTATCATGGACTTCATTAATTTCATTTAAGATTGAAATCAATTTATATATAAACGAACATCAAACTAATGAAAATTGCCTTTTGGTTTATTAATCAAAATAAAGTTTGTACAAAAGTACTAAAGGTGATTGCCTTTAGAGCACTACTCTAACAATCTCCTACTTACACTAAACCAACTGCCTTTATATCTTATACCATAAGTGAGTGTAGTATAATCAAATTTTATTTTAGGAAGTGGCTTAGTCAAAAGATCAATGATGTTATACTCTGTAGGCACTCTCTCTATCTTCACATCACCTCTATTAATAATCTCCTTAATTAGGTGATATCTCCTAAGTACGTGCTTAGACCTCTAATGAGACCTTGGTTTGAGTAATAGTACCATTTTTGTCATAGTACAACAGTATTGGGCCTACTATGGTCAGAATCAGTCCAAATTCCATAATGAATTTCTTAATCTAAATAGCTTCTTTCCTAGCTTCCGTAGCTATAATGTACTCTGACTCAATCGTTGAATCTACAGTCGTCTCTTATTTCAAACTCTTTAAAGTGACTACTCCACCATTCAATGTGAAAATATATCCTGACTGGGACTTGGGAGTCATCCTAGTCAGATTGAAAATTGGCATCTGTATGTCCACTCACTACGAGATCTTCATTTCCATATATAAAAAATACATCCTTAGTCCTTCTCAAGTACTTTAGGATATTGTTGACAACCACCCAGTTACACTCACCAGGATCCGATTGATATCTACTTATAACACTTAGAGCATACGACACGTCAGGTCTTATACATAATATAACATACATGATCGATCCTACTGTCGAAGTATATGGGATTATACTTATGTAAGTCCTTTCATCTTGCATCTTGGGGCACATAGATTTTGAGAGTTTTATCCTGTGATTTATGGGAAGAAACCTCTCTTGGACTGCTCCATATTAAACCTCTTTATCACGTTATCTATGTATATCGATTATGAAAGACTTAGCAACTTCTTTGATCTATCTCTATAGATCCTAATTCCCAATATTTAATTTACTTCTCTAAGGTCTTTCATGGAAAAATTCCGGTACAACCAAATTTTGACTGATTGCAAACTTGAGACATCATTTTCTATTAGTAATATGTCATCTACATATAACATAAGGAATATGATAGCACTCCCACTAATCTTCTTGTACACACAAGGTTCATCAGGATTTTGTGAGAAACCAAACTTTTTGATTGTCTCATCAAATCAGATGTTCCAACTCCTAGATGCTTTCTTCAATCCATAAATAGATTTCTAAAGCTTTCATACCGTTTTGCCATCTTTGGATACAAAGCCCTCAGGTTGTATCATATACACATCTTCAACTAGGTTTCCACTTAGGAAAGTCGTCTTCACATCCATTTTCCATATTCCATAATCATAATGAGAAACAATGGCTATTAGCATTCTAATGGATTTAAACATGGCTATAGGGCTAAATGTCTCATTACAGTCAACACCTTATCTTTGACGATAACTTTTAGCGACTAGCTTTGCTTTATAGATAATCACGTTACAATTTATATCGATTTTCTTCTTGAAAATCCACTTTCACCCTATGGGTTTTAGCCCTTCGGGTGGGTCAACCAAATTCCATACTTGGTTTTCATACATCGAATCCAATTTGGACTTCATAGCTTGAAGCCATTTTTCAATTTTTAAACTCTTCAAAGACTTTTCATAGGTTGTGGGCTAATTATCTTCCAATGAGCAATACGTCATTTTGTTCACTTACGAGAAATCCATATCTCTCTAGAACATTGCGTATCCTACTTGACCTACGAACATTTTGTGTCTCAGAAGGTTCAACTGTTGTCTCATCTCTGCGAACAATAATTTCAAGTTCAGGTAGTTAATCTGCATCTGTTTGAGCATCATGAACTTCATCAATTTTAACTTTGCTCCCACTGTCTTCTTTTAGAAGAAACTCTTTCTCTAAAAAGACAACATGCTTTAAGACAAACACCTTTTTCTCTAAAGCATTATAAAACTAATATCCAAATGTTTCCTTAGGATATCTTATAAACAAATATTTATTAGATTTCGCTTTAAGCTTATCTGATTGAATCCACTTCACATAAGCTAGACAACCCCAGACTTTCATATGAGAAAGTTAAAATTTTTCTAGTCCATATCTCATATGGAGTAACTTCAGCCACCTTTGAAGGGACTCTGTTTGTACATAAACAGTAGTCCCAAGTGCATAACTCCAAAAGGATTTCGGTAGATTTACTAAGCCCATCATTGACCTTACTATGTCTCCTTTTAGCCACACTATTATATTGCGATGTGTAAGGTGGAGTCCACTGGGATACTATCCCAGTATCTTAGGGATAAGTTAGAAATTTCTCGTCTAAGTATTCACCACCTCAATCTGATCGTAGTGTCTTAATACTTCTACCGAGTTATTTCTCTACTTCATGTCTAAATTGTTTGAACATTTCAAATACTTCAAACTTGTATCTCATTAGATACATATACCCATATCATGAATAGTCATCAATAAAGTTAATGAAGTACATAAAACCACCTCTGGCGTGAATCGACATCGGACCACATACATCAGAATGTATTTGGTCTAATAACCCATTTATTTGTTCACCCTTTCCTTTAAAAGGTAATTTAGTCATCTTACCTAACAAGCAAGATTCACATCTGTCATATGATTCATAATCAAATGGTCCTAAGCTACCACTCTTGTGTAGCCTAATCATACATTTCTCATTTATATGTCCAAGTCGACAATGTCAGAAGTTAGATGATTTTAAGTTATCTCGCTTTTGTCTTTTATTGTCATTGATATTTAAAATTGGATTACACATATCTAATATGTAAATACCATTACACAATGTAGCAGAACCATATAACATTTCATTCAACGTAATTGAACAACCATTGCTTAAAAAAGTTAAATGAAATCCCACTTTATTAAGACGTGAAACAAATACAATGTTTTTTGTCACAACGGGTACGTAATAGTAAATTTCCAAAATTAGCTCTAGTACACTAGGAAGATACAAAACATATGTTCCTACGGCTAATGCAGTAACTCTTGCTCCATTTCACACATGTAGGTCCATCTCTCCCTTCTTGAGCGGTCTACTATCCTTGAGATCCTGCATATCAATATATATATACGAGCCATATCCGATATCTAATACCCAAATGTTATGATCAGAAATAGTATTAACCTTAATGACAAACAACATACCTGAAGTAGGCGGTGGGGCATCTAATGCCTTTTTTTTACTTGAGCGACTCCAGATAAGCTTTACAGTTCCTCTTCCAATGTCTTTCCTTGTTGCAACGAGAGCATATCCCCTTTGATGTTCTCTCCTTTTCCTTTTTCTTGCTACACCTCCCACTGGTTTCTTAGACTTCTTTTTTTGATTCTTTTTGCGAGAACCAGAAGTAGATTCTACCATTATTACAGCCTTATTGTCTTTCTTGACAGTTTGCTTAGCTGTTTTGAGTAGATTAATCAGCTCAAGTATCGTTGTGGATATTTGGTTCATCCAATAGTTAATCATGAACTATGAATATCTATAGGTCAAACCAATCAGAATTAAGTCTATACTTAATTCGTGATCCATTACAAAACTTAGACTGCCTAACCTCTCTATGTATCTATACATCTTCAGCGCATACTGCATTGGAGATGATCCCTCAACCATCTTAGAGTGGAAAAGAAATCTCGAAGTCTCAAACCTTCTAGACTGAGCTTGTTCATCAAATAGTTCCCTTAGACGGTAGACTATGGTATGAGCATCCATAGCCTATTGCTGCTTTCGTAGTTCTGGTGACATAGAGGCAAGCATTATACAGCTAGCTAGCTCAGTATCATCTAATAGCTTTTTGTAAGCTCCCTAATCCTCATCAAATGCATCAACAGTAGGGGGATCGGGAAGTGTTTCATTTAGGACATATCCTAGTTTTTTATATTTTTGAACAATTCTCAAATTCCATAGCCAATCTAAGAAGTTAGGTCCTATGATTTTTTTGGAATCTAATAGAGAGCGTAGGTTCACACTAGATGAAGACATCGTGGCAATTCAATAACCTAGAAGAACGAAAGAATGTGCTAGAATGTACAATAATGCATATTGATATGGACTTTAATCATATGCATTATGGGTCCCACTATTCTTATTCCAATCTATAACCCTCACTATGAATTCTAGAAAACTTATAGTTTTCTTAATGGGTTGATATTCAATATCACCAAGAATGACCTTGGGTTTGCCCAATAAGCCATCTTAAGTCAATCGGTAGTTATCATTCATAACAATTGCATTCAATTATGCAACTATCGACTTGTGCCATCAACTGTAGATTTGGCACACTCATTGGGTTATCAACTCTTGATTTGTGTACATCCCATGTATATAACCCAACTTTACCTCTATCCATGTTAATTATAGGTTTGCCCAACAAATTAATGCTTCTAGTTAGGACCAACCCATTAATCTAGAAGTCTAACTTTTATGGTTTCAACATATTCGTGTAGAGCGGGCTTAGGTTTACTCAATAACCTAACTTTAAAAGAACTCTGGTTCTTTCCATATAGGCGTAAGTTTAAATATTTCGATTGAGGGATTTGTTCTTTGGTTTAATTAATACTTGGATGATATTGTATATATATCACACACACACACACACACACACACACATATATATTCAGATTATGGACAACTCAATTAAATTAAGCTTATGTCTATAATTACCTTTAAAATGCATCTAATGCATGTATCATACAAAGGAGGTTTAATTGAGGTTATGACTTGACTATACATCACAAGTTCATGATTTGATTAAACTCTTGAGCTGAATCGGGTACTAGAGTTAGTCTTGGCTAATTCAAATTATGGATGTGAATTGATTAGGAACCCTAAAATTCAATTATTTTGATGTCCAAATTAAACACTTTAATTCTAGTATATATGCCTTTTTCTAATCCACTAGAAATGCTATGCTCTACTTGGATTAATTATAAATTAATCCTTAGGGTTTCCAAATTCCCATACATCAATTAGTCATCTATAATATCCCTAGGTCATCTCAAATTTATCTAAACAATTTCAACATAAGCCAAAATTATCTTGATGGCCAAAATCATCAAGATAAATAAGTGAACTTACTAGACATTAAAAAGACCGATTTGATGTTCGGAAAATTTCCAGAACCCTAATTTCAAACACATGCACTAAGCATGCTACTACCATCAAAATAATATATTTCTTATCTCATAAAAACTTTATTAAGGTTTTATAACCAAAATACATACACCATAAGTCTTTAATTAAGTCAACTCCATTAGCTTTCAAAAAAATTGACAGATTTTATCTTTGACTTATTATATTAATTGAGTCAAATTCAATTAATTCTGGAAAAAATCCAAAGTCTTATCATGGGTCATCTTACAATGTTCATGCTAACTATTTTTAAAAACTGCCAAGATTCTCTAATTGGGTTTTTATTGGCCCACATTTTTCAAGGATGCTTAAAGGTATGTGACCATATGTGATATGCGTAAAAAAAACTAAGAATATTTAAAGGACAAATGATATGCTCCTTAATAGCATCTTAAGGGTTAAAATATTTGACATTTGGAGAATGGACTTCATGGGGCCCTTCCTATATTCATGTGGCAATAAGTATATTTTTGTGGTAGTGAATTATATGTTCAAATCGGTTGAATTTGTGACATCTTTAACAAATGATGCTAAGGTAATAGTAAGGCTCTGTAAGAAGGTAATTTTCCCAAGGTTTAGTGTTCCTAAAGTTGTAATAAGCAATGATGGCACATATTTCATTAGACATTAATTTGAGGCTCTCTTGAGAAAATATAGGGTGATTCATACTTAGGATACCATCCTTAAACTAGTGACAAAATGAAAGTCTTGAATTAGAAAATTAAGAGAAATCATAAGAAGATGGTCAATAGACCAAAAAAAGATTAGGTGATGAAGATGGAATCACTATAAGATTGTTATACAATTGATAAAACTCATATCAACATGTCACCATTCAAATTAGTTTATAGGAATTTATGTCACATTACATTGGTTTAGAGCATAAGGATTATAACACAACTAAGGACTTTAATTTGTTTTGAAGGCTATCAAAGAAAGACGATTACTTAAAACTTCATAAGCTTGTTAAGTTGGGGTTAGAAAGTTATAAGAATGACAAAATATAAAAAGAGGACCAAGTATTAGCATAATAAGAGCATCCTCTATAAAGAATTTCATGAGAGAGATTGGGTAATTCTATATAAATTTTTTAAATCTTTTTCTAGGATAGTTGAAGTTAAAGTGGTCTAGAAATTCTTTCTTTATAAAGCATTGAAAGAAGACAAGAGTTTTCAAGGTGAATGGTAGTGATTAAGTTCCTATATAGTAGGAGATCCCTTGAGGAAGGAACAACATACATCCTTTTTATTCTTCCATACATCCCAAGTGATCAAAGGTGAACCCAATACCTAAAATTGGTGTTCCTTGGGAGGAAACCTAAAAATTCATTAATTTTCATGTTTTAAACTTATTTGTTTTATTAGTTTTTCATGTTTTAAACATATTTGTTTTTAGTGTTTTGGTTATTAGTCTTTCACTTTACTAACTATTAATGACATTTTTTAGGTCTTAACTTTTTTAATCTTGATTAGTTTTTTATAATAAGTAGTTGTAGTTAGTGCATTTTTTGTTTGTAGGTTTTTAGGTTCACACGATAGTAACATACCCCTATCTAGCCCCGTGTTGACCCCAATAGTAAAACAGAATGAGTCACTTTAGAACATAATATATACACAACCCAATATACAGGTTATGTTTATGGATACCCTACTATGTTTCTCTCTATACCAAACAAGTGTTTCACTAGTGAGAAAAGTCAAAAAGAAATAGAATGTGCTACCTTTAAACACGTTCCCTATATAGTAGGTTATACTCCTCATGTTCCAAAACATGCCCCTAAATAATTAAAACATGGCATCATGTTAACCTTATATTCAGGTATTAAGAAAATGGAACAAAACATATTACAACCCTAGACCTACATCACCTTTGTCCTCTTAGTGTTCAAACCTTGGCTCTTTTGTTTCCTTTTCTTATATTTAATTTAATCAATAAAGCCCCATATCTACATCTTGTAAGTCCCATATTCTGTCAACATCCCATCGTTTAATTTCTATGTTCCCCTATTCTTTAGACACACTCTCGTGTACTTCAGCACATCCCCATATTTATAAAAAATATACCACCTATAAGGTATTGTATAAGTACTATGATTTGCCTTATCAAAGATATGTTAGGGCCATATTTCCTTATTTTGCACAACATCCTTCACCTATTTCCTCTAAAAGTTTAGCTTTCTCTTACGTTTTTAGATAAATTTCTAATCTCTTAAGCCCTTCCTAACGCCATCTTTTATAGCTTAGTGGTTATGTTTGTAGTTTCTTTTACCATTTTGTAGTTTCACCTATGTATTTTTCCTATTACATTTTTACTTCATTATTTTATTGCATGGTGGATTACTTAGAGTTTTAAATTATGTTTTGTGCTTATAGTTCATTAAATATCCATTATTCTTGACTTTTAGGGTGCTAGGAAAATGACTTAGATGAATTGTGAACTAAATATGATTTTTATGGTTAGAGATGCTCAACGTGAATTGTTTCTATTACTCTAGTACATTTAAAGAAGCTCTTAATGCTCTTATTTTGTTTAATTTTATGTTTTATCTATAAGGGGTATGAATATGTTTGAAATTTGAAGCATTTTATCTTATGTATGTTCATTTTAGACATATTGAATATTTTGATTTGAGTTAAAGTTTGAAAGATCATATCGTAATTTAAATTGTAAATTGATACAAATAGCTAGTTACCTAGAATTTTGAAGATCCTTATGGTTAGATTTAATGATGCTGACTATTAATTAGTATACTTGATTCATTTGACATTTTTTGGAATTATTTCTTATTTGAAATGGAATGATTGATATATTTCTAATTGTTGATATATTTAATTATTTACACTTAGCAATTAATGATACGAAAATGCCTATGATACTCACTTAAATTCATATATGATTTTAGGTACAATTTGGAAGCAAAGAAATTAAAATGAGTTAACGCACTACAGTTGGGTCATTTTCTAAAAATTAATTTTTACTTGTCTTCATGGAGGAAGAAGAAGAAAATTAAAAGATAAGAAGGAAAAAAATCAATAGCAGCTAAAGGATAAAATGACAATGCAAGATGAATAAAATGTAGTGCAGAGGATAAAGCAGAAGGAAGCTAGAGTTAATAGTTGGCATTAAATGCTAGCATTTAACAAATCGTGAAGAAGCTATAGAATGGTGGACCAAAAACTAGCAACATTAATTTGTCCCATCAATACACAGCAGGAGCTAGAGGCTGAGGTGAAGAGAGAAGGTCGTGGTTTGGTGTCTCAATAAGAAAAAAGAGCTGTGGGAGAGAGTGAAGGTGAATAGTGGGGATGGACATTAATCTTTAATTATCCTATCAATGAATAGTAGCGATAGGAGAAGCTTGTGGCAATTTTATGGAAAACTGATGGGGACGGTTAGGGTAATTTACATAGGGTTGAAGCATTTTCTTAGGAGACCCATAGAAGGCTAAGCATCCCGATTCCAGTTCAGAGGTGAAATCGATGCCGACGACTGGTTTAAGTGTATTTTCTTATTTTTGTTGTTTCTTTCTCTCATTAGAAATTGATTATGTTACCCTATGTTAATTGATTTAGGTTTTGTGTATGGATAATCAGATTTTTGTTGCTGTTTGGTTATTTATATATGAACCTATTGGGATTGAGAAAAGATGATTTTAATGCATTCATTAAATCATTTAATTTCATACCCATTGCTAGAATTTCTATATAATCCGTAATTGTTATGTTGAAATTCATGTGTAGCGACTAATGATTCGCAATCATTAGCGATAACATGACCTAGGTTAAATGATGGATCATATGTGGTTGTTGCCTTGATTAATCAGTTTTCTTAATTCGTAATGCGACTGCCTAATTAAATCTAGAGATTGTGTCATAGGTTATTCGATAGTTACGTTTAATTAACGATCGTATCTTGATTAAACAAAACCTAAGGGAAAACTCGGGTTAATTATTAACCCACAATTAATAGTTTCTAGGAGAGGTTTGAAAACAACAAATCAATGAAATATGCTTAATTAGGGTGTAGTTTGAGATTAAACCAAAGAACCGGGTCCCTATCAAATTCCCCATTTTTATCATTTTTCACATGTTTTCTTCAATTTGTTTTTATTAGTCTAGTTTCATTTTATTTTCTTATTTCAAAATCCAAAACCTCCCTGTTAAATCTAAACACCAGTTAATTTCATTTCATAAACTTTAGATACACTCCCTGTGGGATTGACCTAGACTCACCACTGCTACAGTAGTAGTCTAGTTATTTTATTTTGACTAGCAGTACGATGTATAGGTCAATTTTGGCATCATTACCAGGGAGTATAGTGTTTTAGTTTTTCTTTATGATTTAATTGGTGTTTTGTATATATTTGTTCGTACTTGCTTTCTTTTCAGTTATTTCGTGATCTTTTCATTTTTTTGTTTCATGTTTGCAAAAAAAAATCGATATAGACGGAGGTAAATTTTTTATAACTCATATTCTTAATCCTATAACAATGTTTGGACTGATCAACCTAACTTTTGTTATGGATGGGATAATCATCCGAATTACATCCATGATAGTTTGTAGGATGCACAACAATTCTCATGCAGACCAGAAGCTTTCTATCATGACTCCAGTCCATCTTTAAAAGAGTTGGGTAATATTATGAATTCTAATTCTTTGCAATTGCAGCAAAATACTCTACAATTCCAGCAAAATGGAGGGCTTCTAAAAACTACATGGTGTAACGCATAAGATTCGTAGAGCTAACGTGACTTAGGTACATCTCTAGAAGAAATGCTTAATATTATGGCTACTAATAATCTTCAAATTCAACAGCATATGTAGCAGTTTCAATAGAATATGCAACAACTGTTTTAGCAAGCTATACAACAAATCAAACAGGATGCTCTGCAATTCTAGCAAGATGCATTGCCTCGATGGGGAGATATCAATCATCTAGAACTATAAAGCAAGGAGGAGCAGTCATATTAACTTGAGGTGTACCCAACGAATGTTTGTGCAGAAACTTAACAAAGAGATGAGCAGCTTGAGAATATTGAGGTCAACCCTCAACGAATTGCTTGTGTGGAAGAACTTGAGGAGGAGCTTAAAGCAAAAAAAGCTATATCATTTAGCTTGGAGGTAAGTACTGAGTTTGTAATTATATTCGAGACTAACCCTTTACCTTTACCTAGCAGGTTGAAAAAATTAAACTAAGAAGAAAAAGGCAAAAAGTCATTCAAATTATTTCAAAAGAGCGATGACTCAGTAGAGATGAAGAATCTGAAGATAGGGAAGACACTAGAGGTGAACGATTATCAACCAAGGCCCTATCTAGAAGAACCTCACATGGAGGATCCACATGTGACACTTGAAGATCACAATTTTGTCACGTGAGGAGAAGGAGTTGAGCCAGCGACCTTAAACAAAAGCACTTCTTGGGAGGCAACCCAAGGGAAGCAAATTTCTTTGCTTTTAAATTTTCACATTTTTTATGCATGTGTATTTCTTTGTTTGTTTATTTTTGCTTGTTCTAAAGTTTTCAATCAAAATGAGAGAAAGAATAAAACAAATAAAGAAACATTTGTTCATTTTCTGTTACTTCTGGGATATATAGTCATGAGTAGAGAATGAATTGACTAGAGAATTTCATAGCAACTTTGGCATGTACTTTTTCTCTTGTGATTGGTTTATTTGCATTATGTTTAGAAGAGTAGTGACTAGTGGCAGACAAAGTCGGTGAGATTTTGAGCCTTATTTGATTGACACATTCACATCAATCTTATTATCTTTTGATAATGTGTGACCTTTATAATATGTACATTCCAATTTTGCATTGAATTGCTATTCGAGATCACATTTTTATCACATGCATTAACATGGATATGATTAGGCATTCTTTTTTTTCATAAACTACATTAGCCAAATAACCTACCCTATTGACATGATTTTTCCTTTGATAAACCCCTTTGAGCTTTATACTTTTTCTTTATGTACTTACCATATTACATGTTTTATACTTACCCAAATGTCCTACCCAAGCCATAAAGCTAGTGGAACATTTGTGATTATTAAGTTTGTGGATGTACAAAAGTGTACGTACAGGGGTGTACATATGTGTGGCTTAGTTAATTTAAGGATGTTTTCTTATGTCTTATCATTGAAATTCCTATGTTGGCGTAGTTTATTTTAATTTTTACAAGGAAAAAAAAGAAAGAAAAGAGAAAAGAGAAAAGGACAAGTAAAGAAAATAAAAGAAAATGAAAAAGAAAGAATAAAAGAGAAAGAAAAGAAGAAAAATTATTTAAATAAATGTATCTAGGAGCATGTGCATATGTGTTGAAAAGTTGTTTATGATTAATGTATTCACCTAAAGTTGTAATGAATTAGTTATTTAAGTATATTAGATATGACGTAGATGTCGACTTGGAAGGTTCCTCTTGTGGTTTCAATGTATTGTTGGCATAAATTGTATGAGTGATACCTTCAAATTGGTATACGCTTCATGTGGTTGGTGTGTGAGAGTTGAATGGGGTTGTGAAAGATAAATGTTGCATTTGTTATAGCTAACAGTACCCAGTTTTTGATGAGTGTTGCTTTGGTTCGCTAGCTTAATGGCTTTCATTGCAACCCTAAAAAGTCTTTTAATTCATGATTTTCATGTGAACATTAATGGTAAAGAAATGAAATGATATGCAATGTTGTGAATTGTCATGATCATGAATGGTGTTAAGTGTACTCGTGGATATATTTTAGTTAAATACATTTTCTGAGTCTACCATTAGGTTGCTCAGTTTCTAAAGGTACTGAATAGTGATTGATAATGAGTAGAAGCAATGAATGTTGAATTCTTATTATGATATTTGAAAGTCACTCATCTTTGCTTGTGATTATATAGTCATAGAAAATATGGTAATTTAGTAAATGTTTTTGGGTCTTTAAGCTTAATTTTAATGTTTTGCCCAAGGACAACCAAAAGTTAAGTGCGGGAGAAATCGATATGTGTCTAATTGTTGGTACATTTAATTATTCACTCTTAGCGATTAATGAAAAAAAATGCTTCAGATAGTCACTTAAATTCATACGTGATTTTAGGTACAATTTGGAAGCAAAGAAATAAAAATGAGTTAAAAGCATTACAGTTAGGCCATTTTCTGAAAATTAATTTTTACTTGTCTTTATGGAGCGAAAAGAAGAAAATTAAAAGACAAGAAGAAAAAAATCAATAACAGCTAAAGGATAAAATGACAGTCCAAGATGAATAAAATGCAGTGCAGAGGATAAAGAAAAAAGAAGCTAGCATTTAACACTAGTATCACTTACATTTAATGCTAACGTTATGCTAGCATTAACGCATACATTAAACACTAACATTGCAGCTAGCGTTGAAAGCTAGCGTTAAATGCTAATGTTTAATAGATTGTGAAGAAGCTATATAATGGTGAACCAAAACCTAGCAACATTAATTTGTCCCATCAATATATAGTAAGAGCTAGAGGCATAAAGAGAGAAGGCTGCGGTTGGTGGCTGAGGTAAAGAGAGAAGGCCGTGACTTGGTGGCTTAATAAGAGAAGAGATTTGCGGGAGAGAGTGGAGGTGAATAGTGGGGATGGACATTAATCTTTAATTGTCCCATCGATGAATAGTAGAGATAGGAGAAGCCTACGATAATTTTGTGGAAAACCAAAAGGGTCAATTAAGGTAATTTACATGGGTTTAAGCATTTTCTTGGGAGACCCATGGATAGTTAAACGTCCCGACGTTGATTTGAAGGTGAAATCGATGCCGATGATCGGGTTAAGTATATTTTCTTGTTCTTGTTATTTCTTTCTCTCATTATAAATTGATTGTGTTATCCTATGAATTGATTTGGGTTTTGTGTATAGATATTCATATTTTTTTTATTGTTTGGTTATTTATATATGAACCCATTGGGATTATGAAAAAATGATTTTAATGCATTCGTTAAATCGTTTAATTGCATACCTATTGCTAGAATTTCGATATAATCTTTAATTGTTATGTTGAAATTTATGTGTAGCACTAATGATTCATAATCATTAGGGATAATGTGACCTAGGTTAAATGACACATCGTTTGTGGTTGTTGCCTTGATTAATCAGTTTAATTAACGATCGTATCCTAATTAAACAAAACCTTAGGAAAAACTTGGGTTAATTATTAGCCCACAATTAATAGTTTCTAAAAGAGGTTTGATAATAGCAAATTAATGAAATATGCTTAATTAAGGTGTAGGTCGAGATTGAACCAAAGAACCGGGTCCCTATTGAATTCTCCATTTTTATCATTTTTACATGTTTTCTTTAATTTGTTTTTATTAGTCTAGTTTTATTTTATTTTTTATTTCAAAATCCAAAACCCCCTATTAAACCTAAAGACCAATTAATTTTATTTCATAAACTTTACACACACTCCCTATGGGATCGGCCTAGCTTCACCCCTACTACAGTAGTAGTCTATTTACTTTATTTTGACTAGTGTTACGATGCGCAAGTCAATGATGTAATTATTTTGCTTAACGATAAACAATTGCTTAAATGTTGGGGTGTTTGATGTATGCTAAATATACATTACTTAAGATAATTTTTATAGCATATTGCTTATGTTTTAGATAATCTGAGAGGATTCAACACTAAAAATAGGAAATTTTTGTTTTAGGTCTTATTTCTGTCTTTTTAAGGAAAATAAGTGAATTTGAAGAAGATTAGGATCAATTTGGAGTAACTTTGGAAGAATTGAAGGACCCTAGAATACGTTACACATCATCCTATTAGGTGTTCCAAGATGGTTAGTTATAATTCTCCTTTCCTATCTTACACACCCCTATATTAGTACTTGGATTAAGAAATATAGACTTTACAATCCTCAAGTTGGTCCTGTGTTGACAATGCAAATTTCTAAAAAAGTTATAAAATATGTCAAAGACAACACAATTAGTAACATAAGCATGTGTTGAGGTCGTGTTACTCATTAAATATTAGAATTTTAAATTTAAAGAAAAGGGGAAGAAAAGAATAGACAGCTTTTTAGCCAAGAGATAGTTGGAAAGTATCGGAAAGTCATTTAGAAGCCATTCTAGATTAGTTTTTGATTAAGGATAAGCCAATCTTAGAGGAAAGACAAAGGTTCAATAAGATAGATGAAAGATTCAAGAATCATTATGATGATTTAGTATTATTATTCTTTGTCATTTTATTTTACTATTTCTTGTTTAGTTATGACCAAATTAAGATATAGGTATATGTAAGATGAACTCTAAGATTTGATATATTAAAATCATGGATTTTTGGTTAAGTGATTTTCTAGTTTTCTTGAGATTTATCTATGTTTTTATAGTTGACTAAATTTAAGGAGAAAAAGCAAAAGATTTAATTATTTTATTTATATATTAAGATTTGAGAGCTGAAATGTATGGTTAGATCACAACATGGGTAAAAAGAGGTAAGCCTAAGTTACTTAAGTAAGAATCAAATATCTTTAAGTAAGAATCAAAGACCTTTCCAGGTTAGGATAAAACCTATCATGAGAATTCATAGAACGAATTAATGCTTTCTTTGGTTTTCATGATAAGAAAGATATTTCAATTGATTCAATATAAGGATATGAGTTAAATATCTCGAGAGAGAATATAATTGTAACTTGGGCTTTCTTACTGTTCCAAGAAACTAAAATTGTTCATTAAATCAAGATGAAGTTAAACATAGTAAAGTCCTAGAGAACACCTTACCTAAATATAGCTTATTGATAGATTACTTTATCATTGATTATTACTTTATACTAAAATTTAGATTTATTAATAATTTTCCTCTTTAATTAATCATAATCATTGGTCAAGCTAAATAAGTTTGCGAATAATTGATAATTAACCAAAATCCTCATAGGATCAACCTGTATTTGCAAATGTTAACCTCAAACTAAAAAGTTACTTATGGTAAAGTATGCATCACCTCCTTATTCTATCCTTTTTGGTTAGCCTCTGCCTTATGGCTAACAATAAAATTACAAAGACTTTAGGTAAAGCTTGTTTGAACTATACAATCTTATAACACTTAACTTTATGTGCCTGATTTCTACATTTTGAAGATCTATTTATAAGATATTTTTTTAAAATTCCTTAATACATGTCCTAACTAGGTCACTAAGTCTTCTATGTTAGTGTTTGGAATATAGATTGGAACACTGCCCATCGTAATAAAAAATTCCCTGATGATTTAACACTATTGGTTATCTTTGATGATCTCCTTGACTTTGCTATCATTTAGAATTAGGTGCCAGAGGTTTTTCATCCTATTGATAAGATGGAGAGGCTTTATCTTGTTCTAGTTGTCATGCCATATCCATATGGAGTTACTCTTCCTAATCCTTATACTTTATTTCCTTGTATAGGACATCTCTTAGCTTAAGAATCTACAATATGGTCTAAAAGGAATTAGTCTTTATATCCCTCTTTGGAAGCTCCTTCCTTTCATACATTGAGTGTGTATCTGATAGATGGATAATTAACTATATTTTACCACTCATATTTGATGTATTTTGCTTGATATCTTATACTTTTATCGTATATTTAGTGCTTAAATTGCTTTAAGTTTGTTACATATGATAATTGCCCTCATGGATTTATAGGAGAGAAATTCGAACAAAAATGTGGTGTAAAATAGAAAATTAGTAATTTGGAAGGAGTGCACGACTGTGCACTTTTACATGCCTGTGCATTTTCACGATATCCGACAATTTCCAATTATGCACGTTCCTATGCACAGTCATGTACACGATCATGTATAATTCAAAATTCTAGGCTTTCATAAAAATTCGATGTTTAATAGGAAATAGAAAAAAAAGGAGGCGATTGGCATTATTCTGAGGAGCTCAGAGATGATTCCAGAGTTGATTTGGAACTTAAGGAGCAGAAAACGTGGGATTTTTATCAACAGATTCATCATAACGTAAGTTCAGACACCTAAATTTTCAAAATACACAATAGAGAACAATTAGGGAGATATAGAATTATGATTATGTTGTTTTCTTTTATGTTTTTTTATACATATGAATATGATTTTGTGTTCGCCAATGTATAACTAAATTTTCTATTAGTATTCAGGTCAGATGAACTATTTGAATACTTTGACATGTTTTGATTCTTTTATGAATGCCATTGTTGATTATTGAGATCCAATTATCTGTTTTGTTTATTGTTTATTAACATGATTTTTACACTTTAATCTGATTTCATACTTAGTGATTAAGAAATCCTAGGTTAAATAGGTTTATGATAGTTAGAAAAAGTTGATTGCATTCCTAAAGATAGGACTAAAGTAATGTTCTTGATTTGAGTCAAACATAAGAGAGGGATTCAGAATACGGTAATGTAATCCTATAAGTTTTAATCTTAGTAATTCAGTTGGAGACCCTAGGATTATTTATTAGTAGATTCTAGGTTAGCTATTAACATATCTTAGGAATCTCCACAATCCAGTAAATCAAAAGCATCATTGCATAAGAAATAATTAATCGGTTTTAAGGTTTAAGGAGATTCGAAGCCTAAATACTAATTTTCTAATATTGGTAATTAATTTAGTGTCGCCAATCCTTTACTTTAATTCATTTTGGTTGTTTACTTTATTTGTTTAATTTTATTTTCTTAAGTTGAAAACCACAATCAATTTGTAGGCCAAATAATAAGATAACAGTAATTACTAATACTTACCATCCTCGTGGGATTGACCCGTATTTTCCAGTACTAGCTACAATTACACCATGCACTTGCAATATAAAATATTGACTAACAAACTTCAAGGTCAATCAAGTTTTTACCGTCGTTGCCTAGGACAATGATATTAGGAACACTTTAGTTTTGTTAATCTGGTCATTACTTTTGTTTGTTTATCTTATTTTATTTATTTATTTTACTACATGATTTAGTTTGTTTTGCTTTAATTGTTTTTTGTATAAGTTTTTTAATTTATTTGAGTTAGTTAGGTTATTTCCTTAGTTTAGGCTAAACTCTAGGTCAGTTTATGACCTGAAATAACACTGAGAACTTATTTAACATAGTTCTTAAGATAGAAGAACTTTGCATAGGAATCATCGTATAACAAACCTTAGGGAATTTGAGCTACATTGTTGATCGAGTGGGAAAGTTTTACAATTTCTTTCTCTCAATATACGATAAGTGCACAGGTTGTGAGTTTAGTATATGAGGTGTCGATCCCTTGAGGAACTAGTGAATTAATCAAATTTTAAGTTGTCTAAGGCCTAAAAGGATAATTAAAATGAAAACAAAAACTAAACAGAAAAACAAACAATTGGATATGTATTGATTAAAAACAAAATAGTAAGGGGTGTTTGTTTTCATTTTTTTCCCCCGTTTTTTGTTGTGGTTTTTATAAAAATTAAAACTCCTTAAAATACATTTGGTTGGTTATTGTTACGTTGCACTGTTTTCATGTTTAAGAAAACAACAACTGTTTTACGGAAACGAGAAAAAGACGTTTCCCTAATATATCACAACAGGTTTTCTTCAATTCTAAAACAGCTGCGCCGACTATCTTCTGCATCTTACCTGCTACGATTTTTTTATCGCTCCAGAGGTTTGTGTTTACTTTTGTTGCTTGTTACTGTACTGTTACTACGATTCTCCATGTATTTATTTGTGCTTGCTTTCGTGCTTATTATTCTGTTTCGATGATTTCTCTGGTTGTTTGCTGCGTTACTTGCAATTTTAGAAGATGAGAATACAACACGAAGGAATTAATGGATTTATTCATTGTTTCTATGATTTTTCTGGTTGCTTTGCTTGTGCGTTTTCATACGTGTGGTGCATGAAGTCTGACACTAGAGAGAAACCTCTTTATCGTCGTTTCACCAACAACTGGAATT
>JAOTAY010024293.1:0-29282 GCA_025629805.1 Erythroxylum baracoense | reverse complement strand
TAATTAAGGAGCATGAGTTGGAGTTGAAACCCAAAGCTTAATGGGCAAAATTGGTGGTGCTAGATGAAGGAATCTAGCATTCTTGAGTACACAATGGACCCCTAGGGTGTACCATGAGCCATAGCACACCATAATGCATCTTCCCATGCATGCACTTAGAGTGCAAGTTCATTGTCTCCACATGGATACATGAATTGTCAAGAGGTTGAATTCGGCCAATGAGGAAGATTGATCATATACCTTGCCCTAGAATGAACATACATGACATCCTTTCACCAAGGTATGCATAAATTGGATGAAAGGATATGTTGATTCGCCCAATAGTTGTGACCATTCAGCCAAAAAGGGATTCGTGTATAAGAATGAATGGTCATCAGTGTACCATCATGACTATAAGTGAAGATACATGACTCTTTGCCAAAGGATGTGTCCCTTGGCAACGAGTCATGATGAAAGCCAAGAGACATGACACTACTGGAAACATCATGACTCTTAGAAGAGTCATCACTCTTTAAAGGCACCTTTTGGTAGCCTATAAAAAGGAATTTTGTAGTTCCTTTGAATGAGTTTTTTTCTTCTTTGGTTGAATACTACACTCTTCTCCCCATCTTTAGGCCGAAAACACTCCCTTCTTTAAAGTCTTCATGTGTTGAAGCACTTTCCAATTAAATAGTTGTCAAGCTTATTAAGAGCATTGTGGGTGAACCATAAGGATTGCTCCTTTCACAAGTTAGCAACTCTTCAAACCTTAATGTGTTGTGATGAGATCAGTCTACTCCATCCGTTCTAACCACGATGAGTTGGAGAAGAAGGAGAAGCCATAGTGCATCTCCACAAGGGAGGCAAAACATCAAGCATACAAGGAGTTATGCCACTGGGTTTAAAGTTATTATATCATCCTACCCTTCTTAGTGACTTGCGTAGAATCTTGTATGCTTAAGAAATCATGAGATTTCTTGTTTTAGTTATGATCTAAAATCAATTGGCAACTATCACACATAGAACATATAGCAGTAAATACGTTCACATGCCATTATCATGATTGCATTAAAAACTATATAACAACATATTAGTATGTCAATTTTACAATCATAAAATCATTTCAAATCATGCTTTCAAATAAAAAATCTCATGATTTCATAAACAAACAAGATCCTACGCATGTCACTAAGAATGGTAGGTTGATATACTAACTTGAAACACAGCAAAATAACTCCTTGTATGCTTGATGTTTTGCCTCCCTTGTAGAGATCCACTATGGCTTCTCCTTCTTCTCCAACTCGTCATGGTTGGAATGGATGGAGTAGACCGATCTAGTTACAATGCATTAAGTTTGGAAGAGTTGCTAACTTGTGAAAGTAGCAATCCTTATAGTTCACCCACAATGCTCTTAATAAGCTTAACAACTATTTCATGGGAGAGTGCTTCAATGCATGAAGGCTTGAAAAAAGGGAGTGTTTTTGTCTTAGAGATAGGGAGAAGAGTGTAGTATTTGACCAAAGAAGAAAAAAAACTCACTCAAAGGAACTACAAAATTCCATTTTATAGGGCAATAAAAAGTTCCTTTGAAGAGTCATGACTATTCTAAGAGTTATGTCTCTTGTTGAAACATCATGACTCTTCCATGAGTTATGTCTCTTGGCGAAACATCATGACTCTTGCCCAAGGGACACATCCTTTGGCAAAGAGTCATGTATCTTTAAAGTCATGATAGTACACTCATGACCATTCATTCTTGTACATGAACCCTTTTTTGGTCGAATGGACACAACCATTGGGTGAAACAACCATCCTTTCATCCAAAGTACACATACCTTGGTGAAAGATGTCATGTATGTTCATTATAAGGCAAGGTACATGACGAATCTTCCCCATTGGCCGAATTCAACCTCTTGGCTGAATTCATGTATCCATGTGGAGACAATAAACTTACACTCGAAGTGCATGCATGGGAAGATGTATTATGGCGTGCTACAGCTCATGGTACACTCTAGTGTCCATTGTGCACTTAAACACGCTAGATTCCTTCATCTAGCATAAGCAATTTTGCCCATTAAGCTTTGGGTTTCAACTCCAACCCATGCTCCTTAATTATCTCTTTTAGCTTAAATAATGTGAACACATTTATAGCTAACTTCAATTCCCAAAAACCAAATAAGAGTTGGGGTAATCTCAATTGGGTCCAATTGAGCTTATCCCTAACTTTCTAGCTATTAACTAGTTTTAGTGCGCTCCCACGAGCTCTCTTTAAGCTAGGTTTAGACACTTAAGCTAAGGGAAAGTCATGTCAAGCCACTTATAGCTTACATGAGCTTCATTAAGCTCCCTTGAGCTGAGGGTTAGCTCCTTATATGAAACGCAAGCACTTTCAAATATATCTTGGTGTGTCAAATGGAATTTGTAGCACTTAAGCTATAAAATTCCAACACCAAAATCGTACACATTACAATGGTTAAATGATAGTGGTGTTGTGAAGGTGAATCGGTAAGTATTAGTTTCTTTCTCCATTGGTAGATAGAAGGATGAGGTGTAGTGTGATGTGGTACCTATATAAGTTGGGCATATGTTGTTAGGAAGACCATGGCAATATGATAGGAAGGTGATTCATGATGGGTTCAAGAACCATTACTCTTTGAGAATGGATGGAAAAAAGTTTCAACTTAGGCCTTTATCACCAAAGGCAAATTTTGAAGACCAAATGTGCATAAAACAACAATATGAAGGGCTTGCACCTTCATTGACTGAAACATTAGGGAGGGAGCAAGACAGAGAGGAAAAAAGAAAATGATGAGTTGAGTGGTAAAACTAAGAGCAATTGGATACACAAGGAGAGAGAAAATAAGGAAGAATTGAGTAGAAGAAAAATGAGTATTTATGCAAACACTAATGATGTGAAGAAAGCACTAACACTGAGGCAGCTTTTACTTATGTAAAAGGATGTTTTGATTACTTCTAATAAAATTGACAAGAGTTTGACTAGTGTTATTGATGATCTTTTGTAGGAAAATAAAGATATCCTTCTCAAAGAAACTCCTAATGGTTTGCCACCAATTAGTGGAATTGAACACCAAATTAATTTTATTCAGGGAGCAAGAATACCAACTAGGTCAACAATCATGAAGAGACTAAGGGAGTGAGTTTATAGAAAAAGGATATGTTCATGATAGCTTGAGTCCATGTGCGGTTCCTATTTTATTGGTGCCTAAGAAGGATGGTTTTTGGAGAATCTGTGTTGATTGTCGAGTCATTAATAAAATCACAGCAAAGTGTAGACATCCTATCCTTAGGCTAGATGATATGTTGGATGAATTTCTTGGTTCATGTGTGTTTTCAAAGATTGACTTAAAATTTGGATATCATCGAATAAAAATGCATGAGTGTGATGAATGGAAAACTGCTTTTAAAACTAAACATGGATTGTATGAGTGGTTGGTGATGCTTTATGGTTTAACCAATGCACCTAGTACACTCATGGGACTAATGAACCATGTTTTACATGCTTTTAATGGTAAATTTATTGTTTTTTATTTTTATGATATACTTGTCTATGACAAGAGTTAGGATGATCATGTAACCTATTTGAGGGCTATTTTTTATGCAAGTATGTAGGAAAAGTTATATGCTAACTTAAAGAAATGCACTTTTAGCACTAATTAGCTTACTTTTCTTGTTTATGTTGTGAATGATAAAGGAATACATGTTGATCAAGAGAAAATAAAAGTAATTAGAGAATGGTCAAAATCTACTTGTGTTAGTGATGTCAGAAGTTTTCATGGTCTTGCTAGCTTTTATAAAAGATTCATTAAGGATTTCTCTACAATTACTGCACCATTAACTGAATGCATCAAAAAAATGTGAACAAGATGATGCTTTTAACTTACTTAAAGAAAAACTTAGTTCAGCACCTTTGCTTGCTTTACCTAACTTTGCTAAAACTTTTAAGATTGAGTATGATGCAAGTGGAATAAGTATTGGTGGAGTCGTAATACAAAAGGTAGACCAATTGTGTTCTTTAGTGAGAAGCTAAGTGGAGCAAGTGCTAACTGCCTGACATATGATAAGGAGTTTTATGCCTTAGTGAGAGTGTTAGAGATATGGTAGCACTATCTTTGGTACAAGGAATTCATTATATACACAAATCACGAGTCCTTGAAATATCACAAAGGACAAAGAAAGATAAGCTGTAGGCATGCAAAATAGGTAGAGTTTATTGAATCCTTTCCATACATCATTAAGTACAAACAAAGTCAAGAAAATGTGGTCACTGATGTTCTTTTTAAGAGGTATGCTCTAATTTCTAATCTTGATGCAAAATTACTAGGATTTGAGTACATTAAAGATTTGTATAATTTTCACCTTGATTTTGCTAACATTTTGGGGTATGTGTGAAAGGGAATTTTGGCAAGTTCTTTAGACATGAAGGTTTTCTTTTCAAAGAAACCAAGTTATGTATTCCTCAATATTCAATCAGAGAAGTGCTTATGAGACAGGCACATAGTGGTGGGTTATTGGGACATTTTGGAATTAAGAATACTTTGGATGTGTTAAGTGATCATTTCTTCTTGCCAAAAAAGAAAGGAGATGTCGAACAAATATATGAGAAATGCATTACATGGAAACAATTTAAATTTAGAGTAATGCCTCATGGGTTGTATACTCCTCTTCCTATTCCTAATGAGCCTTGGTTTGATATGTCAATGGACTTTGGCATGGGTTTACCTAGGAAAAAAAGGGAAGAGATTCTATTTTTGTTGTTAATAGGTTTAGCAAGATGGTGCATTTCATTCCTTGCCATAAAATAAAGGATGCCACATATGTAGGGGACTGTTCTTCCAAGAAATTATGAGATTACATGTCCTTTCAAGGACAATTGTGAGTGATAGAGATGTTAAGTTTCTTAGCCACTTTTGTAAAACGCTTTGGAGTAAGTTGGTTACAAGGATGTTGTATTGAACTTGTCATCTGCAAATGGATGGACAAACATAAGTGGTAAATAAGACTCTCTCCACACTTTTGAGAGCTATACTTTGAAAAAACTTGAAGAATTGGGAGAAACGTTTGATGTGAACCCCAAAAATAAGGTTCTAGGAACCCCCGAACAAGTTGAAAGGAATTTCTAGAAAAGCTAAATCAGTTCTCTTTTTAAGAAAAATCTTGACCAATGTTTAAAGAAACATGAACCAAAGTTATAAAGAAGGATATTGACCATACACTCTAGAAAAGAAGAGATTGAGAGTGATAAGTCAGATGAATGTCCCTAGGAATAACCTTGATAAGTTCCAATTTTAATGAAAAATCAACAAAGTGAATAACCTAACCAATTTCATAAAAATTCAAATCAAAATTCTTGTACAAACATGACAATTATATAGGCTAAAGAAAACCCTAATCTATCTTCTAGCAATGATTTATTCATAAAAATTAGGAATCCCTAAAATTTAGGAAAGCCTTTTCAAAACTGATTCCTAAAGCCAAATCTAGAAAGTGGACTTTTAGGTAGCCCAATTAGTTAGAGATCTCCTAAAATCATCAAAATAACATAGCCTTCTAATTAAACCTATTTAATGCATAAATTAAAGTGATAGGGCTGATTGATCACTCCAAGCCCAAATCAGCTTCTATTAGTACTGATTCAATCTATTAACTCCTATGGATTTGCAGCCTTTGCTAATTGATAAAGCTAATTTGGATGGCAAACAAAAATCTAAGTTTGTCAAAGCTCTGCATGAAAGGGTGTGTGCACAAATAGAAAAAGAACTCTTCAATATGAAAGGTAACACAATAAGAACCATAAGAAGATTGTACTTGAACCTGGTGATTGGGTTTGGGTACACTTGAGGAAAGAGAGATTTCCTAGGTAGAGGAAGTCAAAATTAATGCTAAGAGGGGATGGTCCATTTCAAGTTCTTCAAAGAATCAATAATAATGCATACAAGCTAAATTCACCAAATGAGTATGGTCATGTAAGTGCCACTTTTAATATTTCTTATTTAACTTCATTTGATGCAGATATTGAAGGTGATGATTTGAGGATGAATCATTTTAAGGAAAAGGGGAATGATATGAATCAACAAGGGATGATTCGGCCAAGGATGGAGGTAACATGATGGAGATCCATTAAGCCAAACATTAGAAGATGTTACTAATACGAGCCTCAATCCAACAAGTAGTGATGAAGAAGGTATGGTTGAAGAAGAACTTGAAGAGGAGCCCAATCTTATTTTAAAGTTGCAAATCTTGTTAAAACCCTTTGGAGTTTGCCAGGCCTTGATTTATGACGCCCAAAACCAACCATTTAAAGGAGCTATTTCAAACAACAAAGGGAGTCTTTGTTGTACACTTTGACATGATTTTGCAGTCCAAAAGGCATCTCAAGCCCTACCAAAGTGATGAGAAGAATAAGAGCCTTTAGTTGCTCATTTACTTTCCTTTTATGCATTGATCTATTTTCCGTTAAGAGACCTTTTATTTGCAGCCTTTATGATAGTAGTTATGGAGGTTTTATTTCCTTATTTATGATGTTTAATGTTAGTATTATGGGCCAATGAGAAACCGAATTTGTGGTTATCCATCATGACCCTTAGTTTGCCTTACATTTCCTTATATATGCATTTGTAATCTCTCTAAGATACACACATGTTTTGAATCAAAAATTAAGAGAGAATTTTCTTTTGCAATTTATTATCTTTCCTTGAGTTTTGTTAGTTTCCAAAAACTAATAGGGTTATGTTTATTTCCAAAAACACTCATCCTTTTCATCCATTTTCTTATTCAATCTCATTGGCACACCTTTCCAAACACAATCGATCTAAATCAACTAAAACTTTTAAACCATTGATCCAATTGAAAAACTTCCTTCATCAAAGTTGTAGCTCACTTCCCACTCTACAATTTTTCCTCAGGAATCACCTCCAAATTCTAAGCCGTTTGTCCAAAATTTTCCTTACAATTTGCTTGTTTATTTGTATTTGGGAAATTCCAGATTTTACAAAACTTCAACCATCACCCCTAAACACCATAGCCACCACTTCCACCTATTTTAGACCACCACACTCCATCATATTGGTATCAGAGACAAGGTTATTAAAGCCTGATTCCTTTCAAATTTCCATTGCATGACCGACGATTCCAAAGCACCATTAAAACATAAAAATATCATGTCCAACGATCAAGACCTTGCAGTCAAGTTTGAGACTTTGCACCTAGAAATGGATAATCTTAAGGCAAAGGATGAAGTCTTAGAAGTTGTTGATCACAACTCTCCATTATTCTATAAGTCTACGGAGAATCCACAAGAACATGTTGAAGATGAAGAAGACGAAAGGTCCTTTGTTATAGCTCGTGGAGAACTACCAAGAGAAAGAGGGAGAGGGCAATACCATGGCATATGAAGGACAGCCATGAGGAACCTCCCACAAACACCAATTCGGCAAAAAGAGAGGCAACAAGAGTTGTTCAATTACAAAGTTGAATTGTCAGAATTTCATGGTAAGATAGATGTTGATGCTTATCTTGAATGGGTTTATACAATTGAAAGAGCCTTTGAATTGAGAGAGGTGAACGAGGAGAAGAAATTGAAACTAGTTTCCATGAGATTGAAGGGATATGCAACCCTATGGTGGGAGAGTTTACAAAAAAGAAGAGTGAAAGAAGGAAGACCTCGAATTAGTGAATGGCATAGAATGAAAGAAGAGATGGATGTTGTATTTTTGCCTCCACACTATAAGCAGAAATTGATTGAACAAATGTTAAGCATTAAACAAGATTTGAAAACAGTGGAGCAATATACTATGGAGTTTGAAGAGTTTTTGATGAAGTGTGAGCTTGAAGAAACCGAAGAGATGATCATGGGAAGATTCCTCAAAGGCTGAGAATTGACATATAAGACATGGTAAAATTATGTTCCTATGACTTTTTCTTTGAGTTAAAAAGACTAGCTTTAAGAAGTGAAACTAGCCTCAAACATACCCGACAAAAAAATTCATGCCTCCATATGCTTTAGCCCTATCAAACTACACTCCACCATCCAAACCAAGCCCACATGCTAGTGCATCCACCCCTGCCCTATACAAACCGAACCTTACACCACCTCCAAAGCCATTCGCAAACTCTCCAAATACCTCTCTCACACCAAGAAACACCCAATCTGCCTCTCCAACAAAAAATGTGTCCAAAAACCACCTCAAATGTTTCAAATGTCAAGGATACGATCATTTCCAATCCAAATGTCCCACCAAAAAAGTTATGACTATCTAAGAAATTGAGGAGATAGAAAATGAGCTTGAAAATAATTTATTGCATGTTGATGATATTGATGATGGCTCATGGTCAGATTTGTATGATGATGATAATACACTTTTTTGCGTTGCAAATGTACTAGATGGAGAGATGCTTGTGTTGTTGAGAGTTTTAAATTGTGAAAAAAATGAGGAAGATTGGAGAAGAAAATCTTTGTTTCATTCCAAGTGTATGACAAAAAACAAATTATGTGAAGTTGTAACAGATAATGGAGCATGTGAGAATGTTGTATATAATGAGATGGTTGATAAATTGGACCTTAAACTAGAGTCACTTGATTCTCCTTACAAGTTGACTTGGTTAGATTCAAAGCATGAAATTAGAGTCACAAAAAGATGTCTAGTTCCATTTTCTATAGGTCAATATGAAGATGAAGTTTGATGTCACATAATTCCCATGACGGCTTGCCATTTGCTACTTGGAAGGCCATGGTTGTTTGACAAAAATGTGCATCACCAAGGTAGCAAATACTTACACATTGTTTCATGGAGGTAAAAAGATTCTACTCAAACCATTGCTACCTGAGAAGAGGAGAAAGAAAAGAGAAGTTGGCACCCTTGATTTGCTTTCAAATGAGGAGAAAAGTTCAATCATGGAGGAGCTGCCCAATTACATTCCTATGGACATTGATGATGAGCCTAAGCCAAATCATCCAATTCCAAGTGAGGTACAATCTTTAGTTGATGAGTTTGTTAGAGTTTTCCCTAAAACACTACCGAATGGCCTACCCCCTCTTAGAACTATTCAACATGAAATAAACTTCATTCTTGGAGCCACAATTCCACACAAAGATTCCTATAGAATGAGCCCAAAAGAAAATGATGAGTTGCAAAAGCAAGTTGGTGAGTTGTTAAAAAGAGGTTTCATTAGAGAGAGTATTTCAGCATGTGTTGTACCTGCCTTTGTTGTTCCTAAAAAGAATGGAAAATGGAGGATGGTAATTGATTCAAGAGCCATAAAAAAAATCACTATTAAGTAACGATTCCCTATTCCAAGACTTGATGATATGCGAGATAGGCTTCATGGAGCTTCGGTTTTCATAAGGCTTGATCTTGCTAATGGATTCCACCAAATCCGAGTAAGAGAAGGGGATGAATGGAAGAAGGCTTTCAAAACAAATGAAGGACTCTATGAATGGTTAGTCATGTCGATGGGACTTTCCAATTCAACTTCAACTTTCACAAAGCTTATGAATGAGGTACTTAAATCGTTTCTCAACAAATTTGTGGTAGTTGACTTTGATGACATCCTAGTTTATAGCAATAGTTTACATGAGCATTTTGCATGCATTTGAGACTTGTTTTTGAGGTTTTGGACCATGAATCATTGTATGCTAATGTGGAAAAGTGTCATTTTTGTGATAGCACCATTAGTTTTTTGGGATATGTTGTGTCTAGAGAGGGAATTAGCATGGACCAGGCCAAGCTAAAAGCAATTATAGAATGGTCAATTCCTAGTAATTTGTTTCAAGTAAGAAGTTTTCATAGGTTTTGTTCTTTTTATAGACGGTTCATTAGGAATTTTACTATTATAACCTGCCGTATAACGGATTACATGAAAAAAGGTATGTTTAAGTGGACTCTGCAAGCCTCAATTGCCTTTAATACTTTGAAAAATACCATGACCAAAGCACCGGCTCTAGGCTTCCCTAAATTTTGCTTGCCTTTTGAATTAGAGTGTGATGCAAGTGGGGTAGGAATAGGGGCTGTTTTGAGTCAAGAGGGTAGACCCATTGCTTTCTTTAGTGAAAAACTAAATGAAACTAGAAAAAATATTCTGCTTATGATTTGGAGTTTTATGCTTTGGTTCGTGCACTTAAACATTGGAGTGCATATTTGTTGGCAAATTCCTTTATCTTATGCACCTATCATCAAGCTTTGAAATATATTCAAAGTCAATCCAATTTAAGTAGAAGACATGCATCATGGTTGAATATTTGCAATCTTTCGATTTCATAGTGAAGTATAAGGATGGTCCAAGTAATGTGGTGGCCAATGCATTGTCTAGGAGATATAATGTTCTTAGTACTATACATGCACATGTAATAGGATTTGAGAACATTAGGAATTTATATGAGGGAGATAGTGAATTCGGTGAGATTTGGGAAAGGGTTAGGAAAGATGGTGAGTTTAAGGATTTTGTCATTCATGATGGTTACCTTTTCAAACCTGATACTTGTTGCATTCCAAATGTTCATTGAGAGAAGCAATTTTGAAAGAAGTCCATGGTGGAGGCCTTGCCGGTCACTTTGGAAGAGACAAAACTTATGAGTTGGCTAGTCGAAATTTCTATTGGCCCAATATGTGGAAAGATGTAGCAAAGCTTGTGGAGGGATGCAACACATGTCAACAAGCCAAAATGACCAAGAGGGCCTATGGCCTATACTTACCATTGCCAATTCCAAATGCTCTTTGGGAAGATGTAAGTATCGACTTCATTATAGGCCTGCCAAGAACTAAGAAAAATCATGACTCCATTATGGTTGTTGTGGATAGATTCTCCAAAATGGACCATTTTATTTCTTGTAACAAAACTAATGATGCATCTTATGTTCTAAACTTGCACTTCGAAAATGTTGTAAAACTCCATAGAATTCCTAGGAGTACAGTTAGTGATAGAGATGTAAAATTTTTGAGCCATTTTTGGAGACATTTGTGGGCTAGACTAGGAACTATTTTAAAGTTTAACACGGCCTTTCATCCTCAAACAGACGGTCAAATAGAAGTGGTCCACTGAAGTCTAGGCAACATTTTGAGAAGCTTATTGAAGGGGAAAGTAAAGAATTGGGAGAATCTTTTGGCCATGCTGAATTTCCATATAATAGTTCAAAGAGTAAGACTATAAATTTTACTCCTTTTGAATTAGTTTATGGAGCTAACCCACTTGTTCCTTTGGATTTTAGTCCGACCCATTCTAGCATTCCATCCAACATGAAGGCCAAAGATAGAGCTCAAGAAATTGTCAAACTCCATGCCAAGCCAAAGCCCACATTGAAAAGAAGAATGAGGCCTACAAGAAGCAAGAAAAAATGAAGACCATTGTGGAATTCAAAGAGGGTGATCTTGTTTGGGTGCACTTAAAGAAAGAAAGGTTTCCTACAAAAAGGAAGAACAAGCTCATGTCTAGGGCAGAGGGTCCATTTAAAATTCTCAAAAAGGTGAATCAAAATGCATACAAGGTAGAATTTCCAAACACTTACAGCATTTCAAATACTTTCAATGTTTGTGATTTAACCAAGTATGTGGAAGACACAATGCAATCCGACCAAGCCTAAGTCCAAGCCCAAGAAGAAGTCTTTGAAGTAGAGGAGAATGATGGAAGTCCATCAAGCCAAGCATTAGAAGATGTTACTAATATGGGCCTTAATCCAACAAATTGTGATGAAGAAGTCATGGTTGAAGAAGCACTTGAAGACGAGCCCATTCTTATTTTGAAGTTGCAAATCTTGTTGAAACGCTTTGGAGTTTGTTAGGCCTTGATTTATGAAGCCCAAAACTAACCATTTGAAGGAGCTATTTTGGCCAATAAAAGGAGTCTTTGCTGTACACTTTGACATGATTTTGCAGTCCAAAAGGCATCTCAAGCCCTGCCAAAGTGATGAGAAGAATAAGAGCCTTTAGTTGGTCATTTACTTTCCTTTTATGCATTGATCTATTTTCCTTTAAGGGACCTTTTATTCTCAAGAAGCAAGATCATTTAACTATTCATGGAGGGCTAATGATAAGAGTTAAAACTAAAAGGATGAAAGAAGCATTAATTTGCTTACTTGAAGACATTTCGAAGGAATAAACTCACCTATATTCTTTCAAAGCTCTATGTATGCAAGAAGAGCTTAAGCATATTAACATGATCCAAACATGTTCAAATCATGAAGACAATGATCCAACCCAAATTACTTGAATCAGTCTAACCCATTGAAGAATAAAAATGCCAATCAACCATCCTTGACATGTGTTTGAATCTTAGGCTGTTATTTTGAACTTTAGTAGGTTGGGCTTGGTTTATTTTTTGTGTGAATTCAACATGCACGAATTAGGATTTTGATTTTGTTAAATGTGAGTTTTAGTGTCTCTTAATTAGAATAAGGAGTTACAAGTTATGGGCTGTCATTAAATGGGCTGTTACAATTTGTATTAAGTGTGATTTTAATGTCTCTTAATTAGAATAAGGAGTTACAAGTTGTGGGTCTGTCATTAAATGATAGTTACAATTTGTACTAAATTAGAATTGAATGTTGTGTCTTAGCCTTTTTCCTATACAAACAAGGCTAATTCTCTTTGTAAGAAGCATGATTTGATGATTATCCAACATTTGAGTTTTTTTTAGAGAGTTTTGTTTAACGTTCTTTCATTATCTTTGGAACTTATCAAACTATTCAATTTGTGGCGTTCAACACCTAACCTTTGTTTTTCTTTTTATCTTATCAAACTAGAAAAGTTTGTGGCATTTTGGAGGATTTAAAGTGTTATTCTAATGCGAATAGTTTGTTTATTACTTTCAAACTTGAACGATCCAACTTTCCATTAATTGTGGAAGGTGTTAATTTGCATTCCATATGTATCTTAGTTCTTTAGCTATTGGGGTGTATGGTTTCTAAATTGAAGATTACCATCATCCAAAGGAATTGCCTTATTAATATTTTGAAAATTTTGATTAGATTTTTTTACAAAACATATATGAAGCCTAATATATGTGTATGAAGTTGATTACAAACTTTACTAACTACAATCTACCTCTATAAGACAAATCTTTATTACACCATGTCCCCAGTATTCTTTGTACTTTCTCCACTAAAAGAAGGTACTCTCTAAAGTTAATCCTCCTTGTAGCCAAAGGGATACAAAGGTATATTACAAGAATTTTGTGAGTGTTTAAACCTATTACATCTAATAATCTAGCTTCCAGAAGTTGAACACTTACTGAAACGTGTAATTAAATCTTACTATTGTTTATCTCTAGTATTGATAGCTCTTTTAAATGGTGAATATTATTCATTAATAGCCTTATTGAATTCTCCTAAACTCTTGTAAAAAACATCAGATCATCTGTAAAAGATAGATTTACCAGGCCAATCCTCTTACATCTACTATGGAATTTGAAACCTAGTTCCAAGGCTATCTTGTGCTTCATTAATCTATATAAAGCTTCCTTGCCAAGTATGAAAATATAGGTGGAAATAGAGTCTCCCAGCTTTAATCCTTTTCCCCCCTTTGAAGATCTTTGTAGGTTCTCCATTAAGTAACACACTAAAGGATGTTGTGGTTATGCATTGTCTCAACCAATTTGTTAGCTTTAAGAATGATGAAATCCAAATTTATAGATTCAAGATCCTTTGCAAGGAATTGGAGGCTGATGATATGATCGAAGATCAAGCTAAGCAAGCAAGCTTTACAAGGGACAATTTGAGAAATTTAAGCTAAAAGGGTGACTGTTCCTAAATACTTTAATGTGTTTCTAAGATTGATCACGTTTTTGTAACATAAAGAATTGAATATGTGTTAAACATAAGGAATCAATCGTTAGAGGCTCAAATTCATATGTTCATTAGTCCTAATTTGCATATTAGATGTATTATAAGATGTGTAGCAGTGTTTAGTAAAAACATGTCTTATTTTATTTTTTCTTATTTATTTCAGAGTCCTTATTTAATTAGGATTTATTTTAGAATTTAGTTGATTTCCATTCTTATTTGTGACGCCTATTTAATAGTGAATATCTATTTTCCCAATCAGTTTATGCCTCTATCATCACCTAGTCAAGTATAAGTTGAGTCATTTCCTTTTTAGGATTCTAAAAAACTAAATAAAAGGTTCTATGGGTGTATTCTTTTCATCAGATTAATAATACAAAATTTAAAAATTTTCTCATATTTTATGAGTGTTTCATTTGGTTATTTACTTAAAAAGTAAGTATGATCTTATCGAGGCAACTTTTGGCAATCCAAAATCCTTATAAATTTGATTTTAACTAATATGTTTGGCTAGAATCAAGTTCTCCCTTATTTTCAAATTCTATCATAGGGTTATGAATTCCATTTTTGGTTTAGGTTTAACCTTTTTATAGGTTTCTTATCAATTGGTATTAGTGCTTTCATTGTTTGGAATCAGGTTCCATCATTTAACTTCTTTTCATCTCTAATTGTTATTTTCTATTCCTATTATGCGTAGCATTAATTTTGATTTGTTCTATTCCTTTTTTTTACTAGACATCAATTCTTAAAGTAAACCTTATTTGCTTCCATCTTTTTTAATTAATTCATATTGCACCAGGTTATGTCTTTTGCTTTATAAATTCTGAGTTCTTAGATTAGGTTATGTGCTTTTATGCATAATCAATAACTTTAATTATAATTGATTTGTAAATCATACATAATTATTGTTTTACCTTAAATATGATTTGTGCAAATCATAAAAAGCAAAAAAAGAAAGAAAAAAAATTTGCATTCAGCAACATTTTGTGAATCTTTGATTTGTTAATTGATGGTTATTCCTAGAGCATTGTTGTTTGATTTATTAGTTGATTAGCTGTTTATTCCTTGTTTACTTATGTTTGACATTCACTACCATTGATTTGCTATTTATTCTTTGTTTACTCTTCTTTGACATTTCACTATCATTGAAAATTCTTCTTGAATTTAATTGCATTTGGTTCTTACAAATTGGTTCAGTAGAATCATCGATGAAGTTCTTGCTGAAGAATTTATAAGTGAAAGTTAAGTGTTAAAAGATAAAAGGGTGAGAACATTATCGTGAAAAGCCAAATTGAGTGAAACATTTGTGTTCAAAGAATCTTGAGTGTAAAATTATAAGGTATTCTATAAGGAAAAACCATTTTTTTATTTCTAGTGAATTTTTTGCATGTTTTTAAAAACATGAGTAGTGGTGAAATAGTATTGGCATTGATGTTAAGTTGTTCGTGGAGACCTTCTTCGATCAATTTAAGGCATCAAACACTAGGTTGGATAGTATAGAATTGTCATTCCAATCTAAATCCTTTAGGAGACATTTGGTTGAGGAGAAAGAGAGGAATTCTAATTATGAGGAGAGTACTTGTAGAAAAGAAAAATGGAATGTGTCACGGAAAGATAACAACTTGGATAGTTTTAAGATGAATGGAGTGGGAGTGGAAGGTAGAAAATATGTTTGATTGTCATAATTATTTCAACTAAAAGAAGGTAAAACTTACAATAACTAAGTTCAAGGATTAGACTATTATTTGGTGGCATCAATTTGTGATCAGTAGTTGTAGGAATGGTAAGAGTCCTATTCAGTCATGGGAGGAGATGAAGATATACGTGGAAGAGGTTTATACCTAGCCATTACTACAGGGAATTAATTTGTTAGTTAATAAACTAAAATTGCCTACAATGAAGCATCCTAAATCATATAAATTGCAATGGTTGAATGATTACAAAGAAGTTAAGGGGACAAATAAGTTGTAGTGGTGTTTTCTATTGGCAACATCAAGGACAAGGTGCTTTGTGATGTAGTACCAATGCACACTGATCATATATTCTTAGGGCCTCTATGGCAATTTGACAAGAATGTTACCTATGATGGCTATCAAAATAAAAATACTCTTTTAATAAATAACTGAATTATTTTATTAACACCTCTCAAACCATTGGAAGCATATAAGGATTGGATTAGGATAGATTAGAGTGTAAGTTGAAAGCACAACAATTAAGTGCATAAAACAAAGAGAAGAGTGACAGAAGGAGTGATTGTGAGCAGAAAAGTGGAAAAGGCAAAGTGATGAGTAATGTGAGGACAAGTTCTAATTGAGGTGCACAAGATATGGAGAAAAGTTAGAGTCATAAAAAAGTGAGATTAAGAATTTTGTGTTAGCAAGGCAACAATTTTCAGCTAATGATATAAACTCTTCTTTTGTTGTGCTATTGTTTCTTAGTTGTAGTAATTTGTGAATATGTTTCCCAAGGAATTACCATATAATTTACCTCCTTTAAGAGGCATTAAACACTAAATAGACTTTGTCCTAGGTTTACCGATTCCTAATAAAGCAACCTATAGGACTATCCTTAAGAAGTATAAGGAGATTCAAAGTTGATGAGTTGGTACAAAAAGGGTTTGTAATGGCGAGTCTTAGCCCATGTTCAGTTTATGTTAATTTTGGTGATTAAGAAAGATGCAATATGGTGCATATGTGTAGATTGTCGAGTTGTCATTAAAGTCTAGTTGAAGTATAGGCATCCTATTCCTAGATTAAATAATATGCTTGATGAATTGTATATTTTGTGCATGTTTTCCAAAATTAATTTAAAGAATTGCTATCATCAAATTCATATTAAAGAGGGTGATGAATGGAAAAATGCATTTAAAACAAAATATGGTTTATATCAGTGGTGGTTGGTAATGTCATTTGGGTATACATATGCACCTAGTACCTTTATGAGGTTAACGAATTATGTTTTGAAATCTTTCATTGGGAAATTTTTTGTGGTCTACTTTGATGACATTTTAGTCTATGGTAAAAATATAGATGATCATATTGAACATTTGTGTTTTGCTTTTGATGCCTTGAAATAGCATAATTTTTATGCTAATTTAGCAAATGGGTCAATTTCGACCTTAATTTTAACGTCAATTAACAAATTTAACCCTCTATTTCAGAAAGTACAAATAAGACTTTAACATTTTGAAAACGTTTAAATATAACCTCATAATAATAGAAAGGCTGACGATCGTCGATTTTCTGCTAGGTCAATGATAACTGGCAATTTTTAATATTAATTTATTTCTTCTTCAGGCCCTACACTATAATGTAGGGCCTGCTTTTTTTAAAAATTTAAAATATTATTATTATTAACATATGGGACCTACCTTATTTAATTTCCAAAAGGTTGATTTTGAGTCTGTGTAAGTTGTTTGATAAAATGCCTGACAGGAATCCGGTAACTTAGACTTTGCTTATAACTAGATTTCAATAATCGAGCTTTCCAAGAGAGGTTATAGTTTTGTTTCTAGACATGCTTGTGTGTGGATATGTTTCTAATAGGTTTACTCTAAGTGAAGTTGTTTCCACTTCTACTAAACTAGGTTCATCATCTTTTGGAAAGCAGTTGCCTTTTTGGATAATAATGAAGGGCTTAACTTTGGATTTCTACGTAAGGAGTAGTTTGATAGACATGTACATGAAATGTGCATCAATTGGATTCATAAATAGATAATAGGTTTTGCTAAAAATGTCTTGCAAATATGGATTTATAAAGAGATTATTGGTTTTGTTAAAAGTGTCATGCAAATTGCATGATACATATATTCATGGTCTCAATTGCTTCCTTCTCTTGGATTTCAAATCAACCACAATGATAGATATGTTATCGGAACTGTCTCTGCCATATGCTATTTCTTTAAGGTTATCATCTACAGCTTGCGCTGGCAATATCTCATCGGAAATTGATGATCTCCGTTACCTTTTATGCATGCGACAAGCCACTCTCCCAAGCTTTTCAATTTTTATGACATCCTATAGACCGTCAATTACTAATATTATCCTTTCATCACCGTCAATCCTCATTATGAAAGTGACCTCCGATATTAGGATTCCATCGTCTTAAGTATTGATCACCTAAACCACAAAATAAGTAATTAGGATGAGATAAGAATCAATCCCATCCTTCCGATATTCTTTAAGCCTTTGTTACAAAGTTAGAAGAAGATCTTTGTAGCATAGATATAAGCTTGAAATAATATAGTCAAAGCCCCTTTGTGTGGAGGTGCATAACATAAGTTCCATCATGATACAAACCCCAAAATGACTAAATCTGGACAGCCACAAAGCAAGATAGAGTCCACCTCCAAGAAAGCTAAATCAGGTCATAACAAACACAAACAAAGGATAAAAAGAAGGTTATGGATGCCACACTCTAGAATAGTTGAGAAGAGGGAGTGATAAGTTAGGTTTGAACGCCACAAGATTGAATCAATCTTGATAAGTTCTGCAGTTCAATAAAGAACCCAAGAGAAGTTTCTCTCAATTCTCATAAAAAGATGTCAAAGTTGTTCTAAATACATAAGGTGCATATTTATATGCCCTAGGTCTAAACCTAATAAAAGAAGTGAAAACAAGTCTGTTTGGTATGCCCATTAGCCCAAAATTCGTAATACCCAGTCTTAGTGGGCTAATCAACCCATTTAAGACCCAGATGACTCCAATATATACCTACTAAGTACTTGGACCACATTAATAATACTTGGGCTGTATGTTCCACCTTTAAGGCTTCTCTTTTGGTCCAAAATAACTTGTTTGGTGTAAATATCTTGAATCAACCCATTAGGTGCTTCCTTCATCTTCTTATCCCTTACCTTGTAATTGGACCATCTAGAATGTGCAAAGAGTCATTAATAACTGTTAGCACATTGGCTCCTTGGTTCTCATCACATCAAATCTTTTAAAAAATACAATTATACTCTTCAAAGCACAATACTAAACCACAAAGCTCTGGCTTAGATTTAGGTTTAAGTAGTTTAACAACTACGATTCCAAAAATATATACAGTAAATTAACGAATATGATAAAGCCAGTCAAATATTTTAATAAATGATAATGATGGAGGACTTTAGACCTAAGCCACATAGTATTCATCTAGTCACTTTCTAAAATAGCAAGAAAAAGGAAGTTTAACAATAATAATTTGAGTCCTTTCCTAACTTTTGAAGAAAACTCCCACCATGCAAATGTTTAAAGGTTTTTAAACCTAAAGATTTTGAAAGCTAAAAAAAAAAAGTAGTTGGAGGAAAAATCTTCTCAAATCGCTCAAAAGAAGATGAGAATCAGATATATAGAAAAAATATAGCTTTGAACATGGCAAGAACTCCGAATATTATGGCACCATTCTAGTTTATGACTTTCCCTCCTCCTCCCTCAATTCTGATGATCTCGTCAGGTCTATCTGAGATGTCAGATATTATTAAAATGTTTTAAATTTTTAAGATAGTGGGCCCCACATTGCCAGTTCAGATATGACATAGCAATATGAAGATTGTAAAAGAATTAAATTAATATTAAAAACTACCATGTCATCGCTAACCTAGCAAAAAACTAACGGCCTTTAGTTTTTCAGTTATTATGGGGGTTATATTTAAACATTTTCTAAATATTAAGCCTTATTTGTAGTCTTTGAAACATTAGGGTTAAATTTTCAATTGGTGTAAAACTTATGATCAAAATTAACCCTTTTGCCATGCTAATTTTAAGAAATGTTCATTTTACATGGAAGCTATTGTGTTTCTTGGCTTTGTTTTGAGTTGTCATGGAATTAGTGTAGATGAAGAAAAGGTAAAGGCAATTAAGGAGATAACATGAATGAGGTAAGGAGATTTCATAGTCTAGCAAGTTTTCATAGGACGTTTATAAAGGATTTTAGTTCTATTATACCTTTGAATGAACTTATTAAAAAGATGTTGCATTTAAGTGATGTGATTTATATAAAAAGGCTTTTAATACTTTGGAAGATAACTAAGGAACTTTTTTTATGTTTGTCAAACTTTGATAAAGCTTTTAAAATTGAGTGTGATGCATCGAGTTAATATATGGGAGCTATTTTGATGTAAGATTCCTAAATGATTTCTTATTTCAGTGAGAAGTTAATGGAGTGGCATTGAATTACTCTACTTATGACAAGGAGTTGTGCGCATTGGTGAGAACTCTACAAACATTGTAACACTACTTGTGGTTGAAGGAATTCATCATACATTGAAATCGTGAGAGCTTGAAATTCTTGAAAGCCTAAGCTAAGGTTAAGAAGAGACTTGCCAAGTGGTTAAAGGTTACTGAAATGTTCTCTTATGTGATTAAATATAAGGGGAAGGAAATGGTGTTGTTGAAGCTTTGTCTAGATGATATATATTACCTACTACTTTTTAGACTAAGTTGCTTGATTTTAAAATTATTAAATATTTGTATGTTAATGATGATGATTTCAGCCGATGATAGATTTTAATAAGAGTGCATATGGTGAGTATTTTAGGCATGATGGCTTCCTATTTAAGAAAGGTAAACTTTGTGTGCCTGATTGTTTTATGTGTGAGTTGCTTATTACGGGGACTCATGGTTGTGGTTTAATAGGACATTTTGGTATACAAAAGACTTTCTATGTATTTCATGAGCATTTTTATTGGCTTAACATGAAAAATGATGTGCAATCTATTTATGATAAGTGTATAAAATGTAAACAAGATAAATCTAAAGTTTTTCCATATGGTTTGTATATAATTTCTATACCTAATCAACCTTAAAGTGACATGTATAGACTTTATTTAGGTTCTCAAGGTCTCAAAGTAGTCAGAACAACATATTTGTTGTTGTTGATAGGTTTAATAAAATGTAGCATTTCATTGCTTGTTCTAAAAATAATGTGTTATTGAATTGTTATTAAATGGATAGTATTTGCATGGTCTGCCAAGAACAATAGTAAGTGATCAAGTTGTTATTTTCTTTAAGTCAATTTTGGCATACTTTATGGAATAAATTTAGAAATAAACTCTTGTTTTCTACTATTGTACATCCTCAAACGAGTGAACAAATTGAAGTAGTTAATAGGAAACTTACTACTTCATTACGTATTATCATTCTAAAGAATTAGAAACATTGGGAGAAGTGTTTACCACATATTGAGTTTCCATATTGTTCTATTCATTTATTGCTTCTTATTCTCCTTTTGAAACTGTATATGCTTTAATACTTTATCACCTTGGGATATCTTACCTTTACCTACAAATGAGCATGGTAATTCAGATGGTAAGCATAAGGAAATTTTTGTTTGGTATTTACATGTTAAGGTTTGGTCTAAAATAGAGGGGAAGAATATGTTATTTAGTAAGATTGGGTTTGGTTTCATTTATAGAAGGAGCGATTTCCTACTTAAAGGAAATCAAAGTTATAGGCTTGAGGAGTGCTGGAGAAGATCAATGATAATGCCAATAAGCTTGACTTACTAAGTAATTATGGTAATATGAGTGCTACTTTTAATGTTATTGATTTATCTTTATATAATACAGGTGATTTGAGAATGAATCCTTTTGAGGAGGGAGGGAATGGTAGAAATCAAGTTTTTATGTTGAAGTATTCTTAAGATCCTTTGCAACAAATTGGAGGCCCAATGACATGATCAAAGACCAATCTTATGAAGCAAGCTTCACAAGGGCTAACTTGTGAAATTCAAATTAAAGAGGAGACTGTTTATGAAGATCTTAATGTTTTCCAAGACTGATCTCGTTTTTACAATGTGAAGGAGTGAATAAATGTTAAAATTGAGGAACAAGCTTTGGAGGCTCAAATTCATGTGTTAATTAGGCTCAATTCACATATTAGATGTATTATAGGTTGTTTGATAGTGTATAGTATAAACATGTGTTAGTTTAGCTATTTTGTTATTTATTTAGGAGTCCTTCTTTAACTAGCATTTGTCTTAGATTTTAGTTTATTTCCTTTCTTATTTATAACTCCTATTTAATAGGGAATAATCTATTTTCCCATTTAGCTTATGCCTGTATCACCTAGTCAAGAATTAGGGGAGATACCTTTTCATTTTTAAGAGTTGGGTATATCCTATTCAGCAGATCAATAATAAGAATTTTGAGGGTTTTCTAATACTTTTTGAGTGCTTCTTCTTGGTTATTTACCCAAAAACTAAATATGATCTTATCAAGGCCACTTGTGGCAATAAGAAAATCTTATATTCATCAATTTTACTTATAGTTAAGTTCTTTCTTATTTTCAAATTCGATCATAGGATTCTAGATTCTTTATTTGATTTGAGTTTAATCTCTTTATAAATAAGGTTCTTATCACATAGTTTTCAGGAAAATTCTTATTTATATATCTTTTGAAGATTTTTTGAGCTATTAATATGTTCTCCCATAATTGTTTGCCTCTAATAAAGTTCATTGTTTGATGGAGATCAGCTTGCCTCAGCCCCTATTTTGAACTATTCTTATGATCCTTTGAAAGGGATTGGAGGTCCAATGACTAAGGCAAAGTCCAAATGCATGAACATAGCTTCACAAGGATTAATCATGGAGATGCATGAAAGGGAGGTTGTTCAAGATGAATCAGATGCATTTCCTCGATTAATCATATTTCTACATGTTATTGAAGATGGAATATGCTTAATATATGAAGAGGAAAGGTAAGAGAACGTTTAACAACCTGGTTCACTTGTTTGAGTTAAATGAAGCCTAATTTGCATAATTAAGATGTATTTAAGTGCTTTCCTTTGTTTTTGTTATTAGCAAGCATGTTTTATTGTAATTGGGCTATAACTTAGTTATAAAGCCCAAACCATGTTAGTATTGTTTTGTAGTCATTTTCTAGTTTCTGATTAGCAACTTTTGGTAAATTAGATTCAAGAAATATATAGCCCCATATTAGCTTCCATATGGTCTCTTTAGTGACTCCATTAGTAACTTGATTTAAGCATAAAGAGAACCAGGTTAGTTAAAAGTAGCAACTCACATGGTATTTGTTGTTATCCTTTGTTTGTAATGGAAAACTTGTTAAACAAATGTGGCTGTTAAAACTATATGAACCATGTAAGGCTGTGTACACAACATGGCATACATTAGACTTCCAATGGCACTTAGCTATGGGACCTTTTTCATTTCCTCCTTTTCTTGAGTACTATAAGGAAACAAATCTTGCCTAAGCTTGCAACCATATGTAAGTGGTGTACTCCTCAGTTTTTAGTTTGTCAAGTTAAACCTTGCAAGAATCTTATCAATATAAGGTTCTTGAGACAAGGTTAACATCTTAGCTTTCCTATCTCTTAGGATCTTAACACGAAGGATATAGGAAGCTTCTCCCATATCCTTCATGTCAAAGGTGGAAGATAACCATCCTTTCATGGTTTTTAAAAAACTCAACCCATTACTTGCTATCAATATGTCATCCACATATAGAGTCATAATGGCAAATTTGGACCCAGAATTCTACACATAAACATAATAGTCTTCATGCATCATCACAAAACCAAAGTTTGTGATTGCATCATGAAACTTCAAGTACCACTATCTTGAAGCTTGCTTAAGATTGTATATAGGCTTCTTAGGTCAACATACTTTATGCTCTCAATTTTCAAAAAACCCCTCAGGTTGCTGCATGTAAATCTCCTCTCTCAAATCACCATTAAGAAAGGCAGTATTTACATCCATTTGATGTAATTCCAAGTCTAAATAAGCCACAATAATAAGTAATAATCTGATGGAATTGAATTTCACAATAGGAGAGAAGGTATCCTTAAAATCTATACCCTCCTTCCGTGTGAATCCTTTGGCCACCAATCGAGCCTTGTACTTGTCAATAGTACCATCATAATTCAATTTTATATTGAGAACCCACTTGTTCCCAATAGCCCTTCGATAGGAGGTAATTCAACTAAGGCCCAAACCTCATTGAGATGCACCGAATTCATCTCATCTTGTATTACATTAGCCATTTCTCTTTATGAACACGTTCAAGAGCTTTTTGGACATTACTTGGTTCATCAATCTTAGATGACACCAAGTTTTCCTCACTTCCCTCCACAATCCACTAGTATTTTGGTGGTTTGAATTGCCTATTTAAATAACTCAAATTACGCATGGGAGGAGGCTCGTCATGATCTAGCCCTATAGCCTGATCATGTGGTTCTTCAACTCCTTCTTGGACTTGTTCATCAAGAACTTTTTATTGTTCATTAACAACCCATGTAGGAGGCACTTGAACAAGCTCTTATTGAGGAACTTCCACCATGGAAGGTGTAGTCAATGGTGATTCCCATACAAAGGTCTCAACCAACACATCTAAATCACAACATTCACCAACTTTAGGGAACTCATCCTCAATAAAGTTGACATTTTTTGATTCAAATACTTTTCCAATCTTGTTACTTACGTCTAAGAATACATACCCCTTATAATGCTCAGAATAATTAAGTAAGGCACACTTCCTCCCTCTAGGGCCTAATTTCCTAAGAGGGTGATTTGTAGCATGTACATAAGCTGTATATCCCCAAGGACGAAGATAGCTTAAGTTAGGGGTTTTCTTCAACCATAACTCATATGGCGTAGAATCAAAAAAATTAGAGGGCGCTCTTCAAAATTTAGGTTGTACTAAGCAATACATCGCCCCCATAGGCAATATCTAAGTTGGCTTTAGCCATCATGGATCGCACTATACCTATAAGAGTCCTATTCTTCTTTTCGGCTACTCCATTTTGTTATAGAGTCTAAGGAAGTGTGAGTTGCCTCACAATGCCCTTTTGGTCAGAAAATGCCTTTAAATCATTTGACATGTACTCGCCACCATGATCAGTCATCAATGAATTGATCCAAGTAAGCCACATGTGGCCAACTTAGTCATACTTTCTTGTCCAATATGTTCCAAATGCTCTGGCCAAGTCATCTTAGTAGTAACCTCAGTTACATAGCAACTAGAAGTAGCAACACTCGCATTCAATTCAAACAACCCGTTGTTTACTAAACAAGAACACACGATTGCATTATCTTTAATGATATCCATAGATTTATTAAAGAAGTTCAAACAATATCTCTACTTTAATAAGGAACATACAGAAACCAAGTTTTTACAAATCTTAGGTACATATAAAACATTAATTAACAACAAATGTCCATTGTTAAGAGGAACTTTACAAGTTCCTATCCCTTGTACTTCAAGGCTTGCATTATTCCCCAAAGAAACATGCTTTACTCATTTTGGCAACTTCCTACAGGTCAAGAACCAAGACTTTTCTTTGGCTATATGGTTACGTTATTCCTGAATCTATAATCCACAAAAGAATCAGATTCAATTAAGTACGTGCATGACATAACATCCACAAATTAAGTAGAAAAGGGATCATGTACCTTAGGAGGTGCTTTACACTCTTACAAAATGTCCCTTATTGTCATAATTGGAGCACTTCAACTTGGCTTTGTTGTGCTTCTTCTTGAACTTTTTTAAGGTGGCACTGTTCCCATTGTTTTAACCATCCTTCCTTTTCTTATTTCCTTGGAACTTGTTCTTGTAGGAAAAGAAAGTTCTAGCAACATATGCCTTTGAATGGTTCTTGATGGCCATCACCTCTGCCTCTACTAGAAGGTGCCTTGCAATGTCATCAAATGACTTGATTTGAGAGTTATAGCATAAATTGACCTTCGTCAATTGCCACTCCTCATCAGGCAAGGAACAGATTATTGCTTGAACTTGTTGCTCATCAGTGAGCACATGACTAGCATATTTGAGTTGATGAATCATGCTTGACATCTCACATAAGTGGTCACTCATGGAGTGGTCAGGCCTCTTACTATAATTCTCAAACTTAAAAATCATAGCTCTTTGTTTCTCTAAAGAAACATCTCTATACTTAATCTTCGCCGAATCCAATATGGCTTTGGCCAACTCAAGCATAGAGAAATCTACCATGAGTTCATCAACCATGGTACTCAGGAGAGTAACAGGGGCTACATAATCTTTGTTCTTATATGGCTCATAGGCATTATAGTTTCCACCCACCGCTGGTGGCTAGATCATATAGAAGAGTACATCAAGTGTATCTAACTCAGTTAAGATTAATTGAGCCTTTTGTTATCAAATAGAGTAATTATCTCCATCAAGCTTGAGGTCTTTATTTAATTAAGCAACAATATTTTTTTATGATGGCTACATTGATGCAATTATCATGTAAGTGCATTTCTACCACAAACAAGACTTAATCAAGCAACATGTATGAGAAACAACTATTTAATGTTAAAACATGACAAAAGAAATGTAGCATTCAATTTGAAATATTTTAGCATGCTTTCATTGTTTCACAAAAGATGCTCTCAATAAAGCCTTCAATTTAGAAAGGCAACTATCACACATAGAACATATAGCAACAAATACGTTCACATGTCATTATCATGATTGCTCTAAAAAAATATAGACCAACATATTAGTATGTCAATTTTATGATCATAAAATCATTTCAAATCATGCTTTCAACCTAAAGATCTGATACCATTTGTTGATTTTAGATCATAACTCAAATAAGAAATCTCATGATTTCATAAGCATACAAGATCCTACGCATGTCACTAAGAAGGGTAGGATTATATACTAACTTGAAACACAGGGGAATAACTCCCTGTATGCTTGATGTTTTGTCTCCCTTATGGAGATCCACTATGGCTTCTCCTTCTTTTCCAACTCATTGTGGTTGAAATGCATGGAGTAGACTAATCTTGTCATAATGCACTAAGGTCGAAAGAGTCCAACTTGTGAAAGTAGCAATCTTTATGGTTCACAAACAATGCTCTTAATAAGCTTCACAACTATTTTATGGGAGAGTGCTTCAGCTTATGAAGACTTGAAAGAATTGTAGCATTCGGCCAAAGAAAAAACACCCTCAAAGGAACTATGAAATTCCCTTTTATAGGCTACCGAAAGGTGCCTTTGAATAGCCATGACTCTTCCAAGAGTTATGTCTCTTGGCGAAACATCATGATTCTTCCAAGAGTTATGTCTCTTAGTGAAATATCATGACTCTTGGCCAAGGGACATATCCTTTAGCAAAGAGTCATGTATCTTTACTTAAAGTCATGATGTTACACTCATGACCATTCATTCTTCTACATGAAACCCTTTTTGGCCGAATGGTGACAACCATTGGCTGAAACAATACATCCTTTCATCCAAAGCACACATATCTTGGTGAAAGGGTGTCATGTAGGTTCATTTTAAGGCAAGGTACATGATGAATCTTTCCCATTGGCCAAATTCATGTATCCATGTGGAGAAAATGAACTTACACTCTAATTGCATGCATAGGAAGATGCATTATGGCGTGCTACAACTCATGATATACCTTAATGTCCATTGTTTACTCAAGCACACTAGATTGCTTCTTCTTCACCCATTAAGCTTTAGGTTTCAACTCCAACTTATGCTCCTTAATTAGCTCTTCTAGCTTAGCTAGTGTGAACACATTTATAGCTAGCTTCAATTCCCAAAAACTAAAGATGAGTTGGGGTAATCTCAATTGAGTCTAATTGAGCTTATACCCAACTTTCTAGCTATTAACTAGTTTTAATGAGCTCCTACAAGCTCACCTTAAGTTAGCTTTAGACACTTGAGCTAAGAAAAAGTCATGTCAAGCCACTTATATCTTACATGAGCTTCGTTGAGCTCCCTTAAGCTGAGGTTAGCTCCTTACTAAAACCAAGCCCTTTCAAGTATATCTTGGTGCATCAAATGGAATTTGTAGCATTTAAGCTGTAGAATTCCAACAAAAAGACCATATATAATTTAGAAAACATTTTTTTTATTATAAAATCATTTTTCAACTTATCCTTTAGGAGTCCAATAATGAAAGGTACCCTATTATTAAAATATTCTTCTAATACCTATTGTTTGTTGGGGTAATTCAAGTCCGTAGTGTTCCATGAGATTATATACATTATGTGGAAGCTTATTTGCAAGATTTAGACTCGGCCTTCCTACCTGACCTCCTCTTTATAGCTTGTATTAACTCAATCTCGTCTTGTTGGTGGGTATGTATAGAGTGGACATTATTCCTTCATTATATTGAGCTTCCTTTTCCTCTACCAAGACCTTCCATGTAGAGACTTGTAGAATTTCTTAAATAGTGATTTTATTATTAACTTCATTTGTTTATTTTGAGCTCTGTCCTTCTTTTAGGGAATCATTGCAGGTTTCTAATGAGAATTCCATAAGTAGTGTTTGTTGGAATTTTATAGCATAAGTGCTACAAATTCTATTTGACGTACCAAGATATATTTGAAAGTGCTTGGGTTTCATGTAAGGAGCTAACCCTCAGCTTAAGGGAGCTCAATGAAGCCTATGTAAGCTATAAGTGGCTTAATATGACTTTCCCTTAGCTCAAGTGTCTAAAGCTAGCTTAAAGTGGGCTCGTGGGAGCTCATTAAAATTAGTTTATAGCTAGAAAGCTAGGGATAAGCTCAATTGGACTCAATTGAGATTACCCCAGCTCATCTTTGGTTCTTGGGAATTGAAGCTAGCTATAAATGTGTTCACACTAGTTAAACTAGAACAGCTAATTAAGGAGCATAAAGCTTTGAAAAAAGGGAGTGTTTTCGACTCAAAGATGGGAGAAGAGTGTAGTATTTGACCAAAGAAAAAAAAACTCACCCAAAGGAACTACGAAATTCCCTTTTATAAGCCACCAAAAGGTGCCTTTGAAGAGTCATGACTCTTTCAAGAGTTATGTCTCTTGGCAAAATATCATGACTCTTCCATGAGTTATGTCTCTTGGCAAAACATCGTGAATCTTAGCCAAGGAACACATCCTTTGGCAAAGAGTAATGTATCTTCACTTAAAATCATGATGGTACACTCATGACCATTTATTCTTGTACGTGAATCACAACCATTGGCCAAAACAACACATCCTTTCATCCAAAGCACATGATGGAAGACCAATTAGGAACTTGTTCTAGAGACCCTTCAATAAGATGGAACTATGCCCAGGAACGGCTAAAATCAAACACACACGGAAGCACAAGAAATAAAATTGAAAAGATAGAAATAGAACATAAAGAGAAAAGGGGTTAGAAGAATGTTGGTCAATAGAAAGAACCCTAAGATAACTTGTCTCTTAGATGATGGAGAACTATGGGCATGTAAAAGACAAGAAGAGAAGCATACATGATATGATCCGCCTCAAAGAAGCCTAGGATATGACTTGTATGGACATGAGCTTGCAAAAGGAGGCCTAGGAGCTGAAATTGGATCATAATTGAAGTCTGAATGTGCAAGGCAAGGGGCTGAATGAAATTCCCATGTCAAAGGCCCAACATTCAAGTCTATAGTTCCTAAAGATCCATTACAAGATGTTGGAGGCCCAATGACAAGAGCTAGGGCCAAAGCAATGAAGCAATCATTGAATTGTTTGATCCAAGACCTTTAAGAGATAGAACCCATGTTGTTGAGTCAGATTTCATCTCATAAAGGTCCAAGAGGCATTG
>JAOTAY010024193.1:0-29351 GCA_025629805.1 Erythroxylum baracoense | reverse complement strand
CTCCGCATATAACTAATGACCTTGCCAACAGGTTGTTTTGCCCACTGAAGGTGTGCTAACGGGTTGCTTTTTCCACCAAAGGTGTGCCAACTGGTTTTGTTTCCACCAAAGGTGCCCAGCGGGCTATTTTTCCCACCCACAGTGCCTGACAACCATGGCAACGGGTTATTTTGTCCATTGGCGGTGCCTAGTGTCCTTGCCAATGGGCTGTTTTTCCCACCAAAGGTGCCTAACTGATTATTTTGCTCACCGAAGATGCTTGGCGACTGTGTGAACGGGCTGTGTGGCCCGTCGAAGTTGTGCCTTACGTACATGCTAGTGTGGTGTTTTTCTCACTAAAGGTGCCTAGCGAATGTGCCAATAGGCTATTTTCCCATCGAAGTCTCCTAGCGATAGCGCCAACGAACGGTTTTGCCCAACGAAGGTGCCTAACGATTGTGCCAATGAGCTACTTTACCTATCAAACCTGCCTTGCGACCATGCCAACGTGCTGTTTTCCTAAAAAAGATATGTCAACAGGTTGTTTTTCCCACTAAAGGTGCCTAGTGAACATGCCAAAGGGCTATTTTTCCCATCGAATGTGCCTAGTGATCCTACCAATAGGCTGTTTTGTCTACTGAAGGTATCCCAATGGGTTGTGTTTCCTACCGAAGGAGCCTAACTGGCAGTTTTTCCCACTTAAGGCGCCTAGTGATCGTGTAAAGGAGTTGTTTTGCCCACCGAAGGTGTGCCAACAAGCTATTTTGCTTACCGAAGGTGTGCTAATGAGCTGTTTTTCCCATCGAAGGTGCCCAACTGACTGTTTTGCTAGCTGAAGATGCCTGGCGAGGTGCCAACAGGTTATGTTGCCCACCGAAGGAGTACCAATGGCCTATTTTTCCCACCAAAAGGTGCCTAGCGAATATGCTAATAGGTTGTTTTGCCCACTGAAGGTTCCCAATGACTTTGACAACGAGCTCTTTGGCCGACCAAAGGTGTGCCAACGGGTTATTTTACCAATCGAAGGTGTGTCAACGTGTTGTTTTTACCACCGAAGGTGCCTAGAGAATGTGCCAACATGTTGTTTTGCCTACCAAAGGTGCCTAATGACTGTGCCAACGAGCTGTTTTGCCCACCAAAGGTGGGCCAATGGGCTATTTTGCCTATCGAAGGTGTGTCAAAGGGTTGTTTTCCCATCGAAGGTGCCTAACTGACTATTTTTCTCGTCGAAGATGTCTAGTGAGAGGCTAACAGGCTGTGTTCCCACCAAAGGTGTGCCAATGAGTTGTTTCTCCCACTGCAAGTGCATAGAGAACGTGTCAATGGGTTGTTTTGCCCACTAAAGGTGCCTAATGACCGTGTCAACAAGCTATTTTACCTACCAATGGTGTGCCAACGGGCTGTTTTACCCACCGATTGTATGCCAACTGGCTATTTATCCTAGCTAAGGTGCCTAGTGATTGCGTCAATAGGCTATTTTGACTATCAAAGAATGCTAGCAACCATGCCAATGTGTTGTTTTTCCCACCAAAGGTGCCTAACAACCTTGCTAACGAGTTGTTTTGGCCACTGTAGGTACCTGGCGATCGTGCCAACGGGTTGTTTTCCCACCAAAGGTGTGCCAACTAGTTTTATTTCTACCAAAGGTGCCCAACTGGCTGTTATTCCCACCGAAGGTGCCTAGCGTCCATGTCAACGGACTATTTTTCCCACCAAGGTGTCTACTGAAGGTGTGCCAACGAGTTATTTTTCCCACCGAAGGTTTGTAGCAAATAGGCTGACGAGCTATTTTTCCCAACGAAGGTGCCTAATGACCTTGCCATCGTGCTAGTTTTCCAACTAAAGGTGTGCCAATAGGCTGTGTTTCCCACTGATGCTATGCAATCAGGTTGTTTTCCCCACTGAAGGTGCCAAATGATTGTGCCAACGGGCTATTTTTTCCACTAGAGGTGTGCCAATGGATTGTTTTTCCCACCAAAGGTACCTAGAGAACGTGCAATCAGGTTGTTTTGCCCACCGAAGGTGCCTAATGACCATATCAATGTGCTATTTTGTGCACCGAAGGTGTGCGAATGGACTGTTTTTCCTACTAAAGGTATGCCAACAGATTGTTTTTCCATCGAAGTTTCCCAAGGACTGTTTTTCCCACCGAAGGTGCCTAGTGACTGTGCCAATGGGCTATTTTGACTGCTGAAGGTGTCTATCGACCCTACCAACGTGCTATTTTGCACACTAAAATTATGTCAACGGGTTGTTTTTCCCATAAAGGTACCTAGCGACTGTGCCAATACACTGTTTTGCCCACCAAATGTATGCCAACTAGCTATTTATCCTTCCTAATGTGCTTAGTGATATCGCCAATGGGCTATTTTACCCACCAAAGGTACCTAGCAACCATGCCAACATGTTGTTTTTCCCTCTGAAAGTGTGCCAATGGGCTATTTTTCCCACCGAAGGTGCCTAGCGACCGTGTTAATGGGTTGTTTTGCCCACCGAAGGTGCCTAGCGACCGTGCCAATGGGTTGTGTTTTCCCCCAAAGGTGTCCAAGGGTTGTTTTCCTATCGAAGATGCCTAGAGACTATACCAATAGTCAATTTTTCCCATCGAAGGGACCTATTAACCATGCCAATGTGATGTTTTTCCCACCGAAGGTGTGCCAAGAGGTTGTTTTTACCACCGAAGGCATCTAGCGAACATGCCAACGTGCTGTTTTGCCCACTGAAGATGTTCCAATGGGCTATTTTGCCTACCGAAGGTGTGCCAACGGGCTATGTATCCTACCAAAGGTGTGCCAACGGGTTCTTTTTCCTACCAAAGGTGTGCCAACAGATTATTTTTCCTACCAAAAGTGCCAAACGATCGTGCCAATGGATTATTTTTTCCATTGAAGGTGCTTAGTGACTACGCCAACAGGGTATGTTTCCCACCGAAGGTGCCCAGTCAACGTGTCGATAGGCTATTTTTCCCATGGAAGGTGCCTAATGACCTTGTCAATATGTTGTTCTTTCCACTGAAGGTGTGCCAATGGGTTATGTTTCCCACCAATGCTGCCCAACGGGCTATTATTCCCACCTAAGGTGCTTAGTGACCGTGCCAACGAGCTATTTTTTCTACCGAAGGTGTGCCAACGGGTTGTGTTTCCCACCGAAGGTGCCCAACAGGTAGTTTTTCCCACTGAAGTTGCCTAGCGACTATGGTAACGAGATGTTTTGCCCATCGAAGGTCTGCAAAATGGTTGTTTTACCTACCAAAGGTGCCCCAAAGAGTTGTTTTTCCTATTTAAGGTGCCTAAATGACTGTTTTGCTCGTTGAAGATGCCTGGTGAGGAGCTAACAAGCTGTGTTGCCCACCAAAGGTGTGCCAATGGACTATTTTTTTCACCGAAGGTGCCTAAAGAATGTTCCAACGGGTTGTTTTTACTTTCAAAGATGATTAGTGATCGTGCCAACAGGCTATTTTGCCCACCGAATGTGTGCCAACGGGTTTTTTTTCCTACCAAAGGAGCCCAACAAATTGTTTTTCCCAATAAAAGTGCCTAGCGACCTTGCCAATAGGCTATTTTGCCCACTGAAGGTGCTTAGCAACTATGCCAACGGGCTGTTTTACCCACCGAAGCTGTGCCAGTGGGTAATGTTTCCCACCAAAGGTACCCAACAGGCTATTTTCCCCACTAGAAGTGCCTAGTGAACGTGCCTATGGGCTATTTTTCCCATCGAAGGTGCCTAACGACTGTGCCAATGTGCTATTTTTCCCTCCAAAGGTGTGCCAACGGGCTATATTTCACATCGATGCTGCCCAAAGAGCTTTTTCTCCTAAAAAAGATGCCTAGTGACTATGCCAAAGGGCTATTTTGTCCATCGAAGGTGTGCCAATGGGCTGTTTTGTTTACCGAAGGTTTGCCAACGGGTTGTGTTTCCCACTGAAGATGCCTAGCAATTGTGCTAACTAGATGTTTAACCCACCGAAGGTCTGCCATTGGCTATTTGGCCTACCAAAGGTGTGCCAATGGGCTACTTTTCCCATTGAAGGTGTCCAACTGACTGTTTTGCCTACCGAAGATGCCTGGTAAGGTGTCTACAGGTTGTGTTGCCCACCGAAGGTGTGTCAGTGATCTGTTTTTCCCACCAAAGGTTCCCAGAGAATGTGCCAACGATTTTTTTTACCTACGAAGGTGCCTAATGACCACGCCAATAGGCTATTTTGCCCACCGAAGGTGTGTCAACTAGTTTTTTGCCCACCAAAAGTGTGCCATCTGGCTGTGTTTCCACCAAAGGTGTGTCAATAGGCTATTTTTCCCACTAAATATGGCTGACGACTGTGCCAACGGGATATTTTATCCACTGAAGGTGCCTAGCATCCGTGCCAACGGGTTGTTTTTTCCACCAAAGGTGCCTACCGAACTTGCCAACGAGTTGTTTTACCTGCCAAAGGTGAGCCAACGGGTTTTTTTCCCACCGAAGGGGCCAAACTGAATGTTTTACCTACCGAAGACGCCTAGCAATCGTGCCAATTAGTTGTGTTGGCCCAACGGATTGTTTTTTCCCACCGAAGATGCCTGACAACCGTACCAATGGTTATTTCGTCCACCGAAAGTGTCTGGCATCTGTGCCAATAGATTGTTTTCCCACCAAATGTTCCTGTCAAACGTGCTAATAGGCTATTTTACCTACTAAAGGTGCCTAACTAACTGTTTTGCCCAACGATGATGCTTAGCAAAGTTGTGTCGTATGAACATGCCAACGTGGTGTTTTTCCCACCAAAGGTATGCCAACGAGCTGCTTATCCCACTGAAGGTGCCTAACGAATGCGCCAACAGGCTATTTTTCCCATTGAAGTCACCTAGCAACAGTGCCAACATGTTATTTTTCCCACTGAAGCAATGCCAATGGGCTATTTTGCCCACAGAAGATGCCTAGCAACCGTGCCAACGGGATATTTTGCCCACCAAACCTGCCCTGCGACCATGCCAACGGGCTATTTTTCCCATTGAAGACACCTAGTGATCCTGCCAACGGACGATTTTGCCTATCGAAGGTGTGCCAACGGGTGGTTCTTCCCATTGAAGGTGCCCAATAGGTAGTTTTTCCTACCGAAAATACCTAGTGACTGGCCTAACGGGTTGTTTTGCTTACCAATGGTGTGTCAACAAGCTGTTTTTCCATCAAAGGTGCCCAATTGACTCCTTTGCCTACTGAAGAAGCCTGGTGAGATGCCAACATGCTGTGTTGCCCACCAAAGGTGTGTTAATGGGTTGTTTTTCCCTCCAAAGTTGCCTAGAGAACTTGCCCACAGATTGTTTTGCCTACTGAAGGTGCTTAATGATCGTACCAACAGGCTATTTTGCCCACTGATGGTGTGCCAACTGGTTGTTTTGCCTATCGAAGGTGTGCCAAAGGGTTGTTTTTCCCATGGAAGGTGCCTGACTGACTGTTTTGCCCATCGAAGATGCCTGGCGAGGTTCCAATAGGTTGTGTTGCCCACTAAAGGTGTGCCAATAGGCTGTTTCTCCAACCGAAGGTGCCTAAAGATTATGCCCGAGTTGTTTTATCCACTGAAGGTGCTTAAGACCGTGCCAATAGGTTGTTTTTCCCATCGAAAGTGTGCCAATGAGTCTTTTTGCCCACCGAAAGTTTGCCAATTGACTATTTATCCCACCTAAAATGCCTAGTGATTGCATGAACGAGCTATTTTGCCTACCGAAGGACCTTAGCAACTATGCACCTAGGGATTGTGCCAACGAACTGTGTTGTCCATCGAAGTTGTGCCTTGTGACCATGCCAACAGGCTATTTTTCCTGCCGAAAGTGCCTAGCGAACCTGGCAATAGGTTATTTTTCCCATTGAAGTCACCTAGTGACAATGCCAATGTGTTGTTTTTCCCACTGAAGGTGTGCCAACGGGCTATTTTGCCTACCGAAGGTGCCTAGCAACCTTGCCAATTAACTATTTTTCTCACCGATCTTACCTTGCAAACATGCTAACGTGGTGTTTTTTCCACCAAAGGTGTGGGAACGTGCTATTTTTCCCATCAAAGGTGCTTCGTGAACATGCCAACAAGCCATTTTTCCCATCGAAAGCAACTAATGATCCTGCCAATATGCTATTTTGCCCACTGAAGGTGTTCCAAAGGGCTGTTTTACATATCAAAGGTGTGCCAACAGACTATTTTTTCCACCTAAGGTGCCCTACAGACTACTTGGCCCATCAAATGAGCCTAACGACTGTGCCAACGGGCTATTTTACCCACTGAAGGATTGTCAATAGGCTGTTATTCCCACCGAAGGTGTGCCAATGGTTGTTTTTGCCAACGAATGTGCATAACAAACGTGTCAATGGGCTATTTTTCCCATCAAAGGTGCATAGTGACTGTGGCAACGTCTTGTCTTTCCCTCAAAAGGTGTGCCAACGGGTTATGTTTCCTGTCGTTGCTGCCCAATAGTTTGTTTTTCCCACTGAAGGTGTGCCAAATGGTTGTTTTTCCCATCGAACGTACCCTACAGACTATTTTTCCCACCGAATGTACATAACGACCGTGACAACGGGCTATTTTGCCTATTGAAGGTGCCTAGCTACCGTGTCAATGAGTTGTTTTTCCTACCAAGGTATGGCAACGGGCTATTTTTCCCACCAAAGTGCCTAACGAATGTTCCAACGGGCTGTTTTGCCAACTGAAGATGTTCCAATGGACTGTTTTGCCTAACGAAGGTACCTAACAACTGTGCCAACAGGCTGTGATGCCCATCGAAGGTGTGCCAACAGGTTGTTTTTCCCACCAAACGTGCCAAGCGAATGTGCCAATAGGCCATTTTACCCACCGACAGTTTAGTGACCGTACGATTGTGGTGTTTTTCCCACTGAAGGTGTGCCAATGGGGTATTTTTCCTACCAAAGATACCTAGCATACGTGTCATTGTGTTGTTTTGCCCATCAAAAGTGTTCAAACGGGCTATTTTGCTTATAGTTATCATAACGAACTATTTTTTTCACTAAAGGTGCCCTACATACTATTTTGCCCACCGAAGGTGCCTAGCAATTGTGCCAACGTATTGTTTTTCCCATCGAACGTATGCTAACGGGCTGTTTTCCCACTGAAGACACCTAGTAAACGTGTCAACGTGTTGTTTTGCCCATCGAAGGTGTTCCAACGGGCTATTTTGCCTATTGAAGGTGTGCCAATTGGTTTTTTTTCCCACTGAAGGTGCCCTATGAACTGTTTTGCCCACCGAAGGTGCCTTACGACCATGTTAACAGACTATTTTGCCCATTAAAGGCGACTCAGGAATGTGTCAATAGGTTGTTTTGCCCACCGAAACTGCCTGGCCACCATGCCAACAGGCTATTTTGCCCACCGAACGTGCCTTGCGACCATGCCAACGTGGTGTTTTTCCCACCAAAGGTATGCCAACGGACTTTTTTTCCCACTGAAGGTGCCTAGCAAACATGCCACCGAGCAATTTCTGCCATCGAAGGTGCCTAGTGATCATGCCAACGAGATGTTTTGTCCACAAAAATTATGCCGACGGGTTGTTTTGCCTACGAAGATGCCCAGTAAATGTGCCAACGGGCTATTTTGCCTACTGAAAGTGTTCCAACACGCTATTTTACCTATCAAAGTTGTGCCATCAGGTTGTTTTTCCCACTGACGGTGCCCTACGGGCTGTTTTGTCTAACAAAGGCGCCTAGTGAACATGCCAATGGGCTAATTTTCCCATCAAAGGTGCCAGGCGACCGTGCCAATGGGCAGTTTTGCCCGTCAAAGGTGCCTGGTGACAGTGCCAACGTCCCGTTTTTCCAGCCAAAGGTGCCTAGAAAATGCACCTATGGGCTATTTTGCCCATCGAAGGTGTTCCAGCGGGCTATTTTGCCTACCAATGTTGTGCCAACAAGATGTTGTTCCCATCGAAGGTGACCTACAGGCTGTTTTGCCTACCGAAAGTGCCTAGCGACCGTGACAGCAGGTTGTTTTACCTACCGAAGTTATGCAAACGGGTTATTTTTCCTTCTGAAGGTGGCCAATGGGTTGTTTTACCCATCGAATGTGCCTAAAAATCATGCCAACTGGTTATTTTCCCCATCAAAGGTGTTCCAACGGGCTATTTTGCCTATTGTAGGTGTACCAACGAGTTGTGTTTCTTGCTAATGGTGACCAATGGATTATTTTTCCCACTGAAGATGCCTAGCGACTATGGCAACGGGCTATTTTACACTCCAAAGTTGTGCCAACGGACTGTTTTCCCCATCGAAGGAGTACCAAAAGGTTATTTTTCCCAATTTAAGATGCCTAGCGAACGTGTCAACAAGCTATTTTTACCCACCAAAGATGTGCTAACAGGCTATTTTTCTCACCGAAAATGCCCAATAGACTGTTTTGTCGACCAAAGGTGCCTAGTGACAATGTCAACATGCTATTTTCCCCATTAAAGGTATGCCAACGAGTTGTTTTTCCACTTGTAGGCGCCTAGAAAATGTGTCAACGGGTTGTTTTGCCCATAAAAAGTGCCTAATGATAGTGTCAACGTGTTGTTTTTCCAGCTGAAGGTGCCTGGTGATCGTGCCAACGAGCTGTGTTACCCACTGAAGGTGTGTTAACGGATAGTTTTGCCCACCGAAGGTGCCTAGAGACTTTGTTAATGGGCTATTTTGCCCACCAACGGTGCCTAAGGATCGTGCCAACATGCTATTTTTCTCATCGAAGTTGTGCCAGCAGATTGTTTTGCCACCCTATAAACAGGTTGTTTTGCCCATCAAAGATGTGCCAACAGGTTGTTTTTCTCACCAAAGGTGTTTTGCTCCTAAAGGTCCCTAACAAAAGTGCCAACGGGTTATTTTGCACACCGAAGGTGTCTAGCGACTGTGTGACCGTGGTGTTTGTCCCATAGAAGTTGTGCCAATGGGTTGTTTTTTCCACTTAAGGTGCCTAGCAAATGTGCAAACTGGCTATTTTCCCATCAAAGGCACCTAGTGATCGTGTCAGCGTGTTGTTTTTCCCACGGAGGGTGTTCCAACTTGCTATGTTTCCCACCGATGCTACCTAACGGGCTATTTTTTCCACCGAAGGTGTCCAGTGACTGTGCCATCGAGCTGGTTTGCCAATTAAAGGTAGGCCAACAGGTCATTTTTTCAACAAGGTTACCTAGCGACCGTGCCAACATGTTGTCTTTCCACTGAAGATGCCTAACGAACATGCAGACGGGCTATTTTACCTATCGAAGATGTTCCAACGAGCTATTTTGCCTACCGAAGGTGTGCCAACAGGTTATTTTCCCACCTCAAGTGCCCTATGCACTATTTTGCCACTAAAGGTTCCTAATGATCGTGCCAACAGATTGTTTTACCTACTGAACATGTGCAAACAGGCTGTTTTTCCTACCAAAGGTGCCCAATGGATTGTTTTGCCCACCAAAGCTGCCTAGCGATGGTGCTAACTGGCTATTTGCCCCACCAAAAGTGTTCCAACGGGCTGTTTTGCTAATCGAAGATGCACCAACTAGCTGTCTTTGCCATCAAAGATGCCTAACGAGCTATTTTTCCCACCAAAGGTGTTTAGCGACTATGGCAATGGGCTGTTTTGCCCATCAAAGGTGTGCCAACGGATTGTTTTTCCCACAACGAGTTTTTTTGCCTACTGAATTTGTGCAAATGGGTTGTTTTTCTACCGAAGGTGCCCAATGGGTTGTTTTGCCCATCGAAGGTGCATAGCAATCACGCCAACTGGTTATTTATCCCACCAAAGGTTTTCTAGCAGGCTGTTTTCCCTAATATAGGTGTGTTAACGCGCTGTGTTTCACATCGAAGGTGTCTAACGGGCTATTTTCCTATCGAAGATGCCTAGTGACTATGGCAATTGGCTATTTTACACACCAAAGGCATGCCAACAGACTATTTCATGCACCGAAGATGTGCCAAATGGTTGTTTTTCCTACAGAAGGTGCTTAGAAAATGTGCCAACAGGCTTTTTTGCCTACTAAAGGTGTGGTAATGGGCTATTTCTCTCACTAAAGGTCTCCAATGAACTGTTTTTTCCACCAAAAATGCTTAGTGACCGTGCCAACAGGCTATTTGCCCCATCAAAGGTATGCCAATGGGCTATTTTTCCTACCGAAGGTGCTTACCAAACGTGCCAATGAGTTATTTTGCCTATAAAAGGTGCCTAATGATAATGCCAGTAGGCTGTTTTTCCTACTGAAGGCGCCTGGTGAACGTACGACCGCAGTGTTTTTCACGTCGAAGGTTCCCTACGGGGTGTTTTTCCTATAGAAGGTGCCTAGCGAACGTGCCAACGAGTTGTTTTGCCAACTGAAGGTGCCTATTGACCATGCCAACCAGTTGTTTTTCCCATTGAAGGTGCCTGGTGACCGTGCCAACTAGTGTTTTTCCCCATTAAAGGTGCCTAGTGACAATGTCAATGTGCTGTTTCTCAAACTTAGGGTCTACCAATGGGTTGCTTTTCCTAGCAAAAATGCCTAACGAATTTGCCAACGGGATGTTTTGCCCATCGAAGGTGTTCCAACGTGTTGTTTTATCTGCTGAACGTGTGCCAACGGGCTCTTTTTCCCACCGAAGGTGCCCTAAAGACTCTTTTACCCACCAAAGGTTCCTAGCGACCATTCCGACGGGCTATTTGCCCTACCGAACATATGCCAATGGGCTATGTTGCCGCCGAAGGTGCCCAACGAGCTTTTTTCCCACTGAATGTGCCTAGCAACCGCGCAAACATATTGTTCACCCACCAAAGGTGTGGCAATGGGCTGTGTTACCCACCAAAGGTATGCCAACAGGTTATTTTTCCCACCAAAGTTTCCTAGTGAATGTGCCAACTGGCTGTTTTGCCCACTAAAGGTGCTTAGCGACCTTGCGACCGTGGTGTTTTTCCCATCAATGGTGTGCCAATGGTTTGTTGTTGCTACCAAAAGTGCCTAAGGAACATGTCAACAGGCTATTTTGCCTAATGAAGGTGGCTAGCGAACATGTCAACAGGCTATTTTTCCTACTGAACGTGCCTGGTGACCATGCCAAGGCAGTTTTGCCCACCGAAGGTGCCTAGCGACATTGCCAACATGCTATTTTTCCCACCAAAGGTGAGTAGAGAACCTACCGATGAGGCTATTTTGCCAACCGAAGGTGTTCCAATGGGTCATTTTACTTACCGAAGGTGCCCCAACAGGTTGTTTTTCCCACTGAAGGTGCCTTACAGACTGTTTTGCCCACCGAAGGTGCCTAGCGATCTTGACAACGAGCTGTTTCGCTTATCGAAGTTATGTAAATGGGTTGTTTTTTGTACCGAAGATGCCCAATAGGTTGTTTTGCCCATTGAAGGTGCCTAGCAATCATGCCAACTGGCAATTTGCCCCATCAAAGTTGTTCTAACGGGCTGTTTTGCCTACTGTAGGTGTGCTAACAAGTTGGGATTCGCACTGAAGGTGTCCAACGGGCTGTTTTTCCCCTCGAAGATGCCTAGTGACTATGACAATGGGTTATTTTGCACATCAAAGATTTGCCAACGTACTATTTTTAGCACTAAAGGCTTATCAAAGGGCTATTTTTTCACACCAAAGTTGCCTAGTGAACGTGCCAAAGGGCTGTTTTGCCCACCGAAGATGCGCTAACGGGCTATTTCTCTCACAAAAGGTGCCCAACGGACTATTTTTCCCACCAAAAATGCCTCCTGACCGTGCCAACAGGCTATTTACCCCATCAAAGATATACCAACGCGCTGTTTTTCCCACCAAAGGTGCCTAGTAAACGTGGCAACAGGTTATTTTGCCCAGAAAGACTGTCTAATGACCGTACCAACAGGCTATTTTTCCCACTGAAGGTGCCTAGTGAACGTGCGACCTTTTTGTTTTTCCCACTGAAGGTGTGTCAACGAGTTATTTTTCCCACCAAAGATGCCTAGCGAACGTGCCAACGTGCTGTTTTGCCCACAAAAAGTGTTCAAACAGATTGTTTTCCCTACAGAAGGTATCCCAATGGGCTATTTTTCCCACCAAAGGTGCCCTACGGACTATTTTGCACACCAAAGGTGCCTAGCAACTGTGCCAACGTGATGTTTTTCTCACCAAAGGTGTACCAACAGGCTGTTTTCCCATCGAAGGTGCCTAGCGAACGTGCCAAGGGGTTATTTTGTCAACTAAAGGTGGCTATTGACCATACCAACCTGGTGTTTTTCCCATCGAAGGTACCTGGCGATTATGTCAACGGGTTTTTTTGCCCAACGAAGGTGCCTAGCGACAGTGCCAACGTGCTGTTTCTCCCACTGAGGGTCTACCAATGGGCTACTTTTCCCACCAAAGGTGCCTAGCAAATTTGCCAATGCGATGTTTTGCCCATTGAAGGTGTTCCAACGGGCTGCTTTACGTGCCAAAGTTATGCCGACGGGCACTTTTTCCCACCAAAGATACCTTATAGACTCTTTTACCCACCGAAGGTTCCTAGCAACTATGCCAACGGGCTATTTGCCCTATTGAACATGTGCCAATGGGTTGTGTTTGCCGTTGAAGGTACCCAACGGGCATTTTTCCCACTGAATGTGCCTAGCAACTATAAGAACGTGTTGTTCACACACCAAAGGTGTGGCAATGGGATGTGTTACCGACCGAAGGTATGCCAACAAGCTGTTTTCCCCATCAAAGGTGCCTAGTGAACATGCCAACGAGTTGTTTTGCCTATTGAAGATGTCTAGCAACCATAACAACAGGCTATTTTGCCCACCAAAGTTGCCTAGCGACCATGCAACTGTGGTGTTTTTCCCATCGAAAGTATGCCAATGGGCTATTTTTCTCATCGAAAGTGCCTAGTGAAGATGCCAACGGGCTATTTTTCCCATCGAAGGTATGTAGCGACCATACCAACGGGCTATTTTGCCTATTGATGGCCTGCCAATTGGATTTTTTCTCATAAAAGGTGGCCGATGGACTATTTTGCTCACCAAAGGTGTGCCAACGTGCCGTGTTTCCCATCGAAGGTGTGTCAAAAGGTTGTTTTTGTCACAAACGGTGCCTAGCAAATGTTCCAACTAGCTGTTTTTCCTACCAAAGGTTCCTAACGATCGTGCCAACGATTTATTTTGTCCACCGAAGGTCCACCAACTAGTTGTTTTTCCTACTGAAGGTGTTCCAATGGACTATTTTGCCCAACGAAGGTACGTAACGACCGTGCCAACTGGCTGTGTTGCCTACCAAAGGTGTGCCAACAGGTCATTTTTCCCACCGAAGGTGCATAGCGAATATGCCAATGGGCTGTTTTACCCACCAAAGTTGTCAAGCTAATGTACCAATCGGCTATTTTTCCCATAAAAGGTGTCTAGTGACCATACCAGAGGGTTGTTTTTCCCACCAAAGGTGTGCCAACGGGCTGCTTTTCCTAGTAAAGATACCTAGCGAACGTGCTAACGTGCTATTTTGCCCACTGAAAGTGTTCAAACGGGCTGTTTTGCCTATCGAAGGTGTTCCAACAGGCTATTTTTCCCACTGAACGTGCCCTATGTATTGTCTTGCCTATCGAATGTGCCTAGCAACTGTGCCAACGTGCTGTTTTTCCCACCGAAGGTATGCCAGCGTATTGTTTTTCCTACCGAAGATGCCTAGCGAACGTGTCAACATGTTGTTTTGCCCATCAAAGGTGTTCCAACGGGCTATTTTATTTATTGAAGGTGTACCAACAAGCTGTTTTTCCCATTGAAGGTGCCTATGGACTATTTTTCCCACCCAAGGTGCCATATGTCCATGCCAACGGGCTGTTTTGTCCATCAAAGTTGCCCGGCTATAATGCCAACGGGCTATTTTGCCCACCGAATGTGCCTTAAGACCATGCCAGCGTGGTGTTTTTCCCATTGAAGGTGTGTTAACGGGTTTTTTTCCAATCGAAGGTGCCTAACGAACGTGCCAATGAGTGATTTTTCCCATCGAAGGCACCTAGTGATCGTGCCAACGAGCTGTTTTGTCCATAAAATGTGTGCCAATGGGTTGTTTTGCCTATTGAAGATGCCCAGCAAATGTGCCAACGGGCGAATGTTCCAACGAGCTATTTTGCCTACTGAAGGTGATCTAACGGGCTATTTTTCCTACCCAAGATGTGCCAACGAGCTGCTTTTCCCACCGATGGCACCCTATGGGCTGTTTTGCCTAACGACGTGCCTAGCGACCATGGCAACGGGCTATTTTTCCCACCAAAGGTGCCTGACAACTGTGCGAAGGTAGTTTTGCCTGCCGAAGGTGCCTAGTAGTGTTACCAATATGCTGGTTTTCCCACCGAAGGTACCTAGGGAATGCACCGACGAGCTATTTTACCCACCGAAGGTATTCTAACAGGTTATTTTTCCTACCAAAGGTGTGCCAACAAGCTGTTTTTCACATTGAAAGTGCCCTATGGACTATTTTTCCCATCGAAGGTGCTTAGCGATCTTAACAACGAGCAATTTTGCCTACCAAAGTTATGAAAATAGGCTATTTTTCCCACCGAAGGTGCCCAATTGATTGTTTTGCCCATCGAAGGTGCCTAGCAATCATGCCACCTGGTTATTTGCCCCACTAATGGTGTTCCAATGGGTTGTTTTGCCTACTGTAGGTGTGGTAACGAGCTATTTTTTGCACCAAAGGTGTCCAACGGGCTTTTTTCCCATCGAAGATGGCTAGTGAATATGGCAACTAGCTATTTTGCACATCATAGGTGTGCCAACGGGCTATTTTCCTCATCGAAGATGTGCCAAAGGGTTGTTTTTCCCACCAAAGGTGCCTAGCAAACATGCCAATAGGCTGCTTTGCCCACCAAAGGTGTTCTAACGGACTGTTTCTCTCACAGAAGGTGCCAAACGAGCTACTTTGCCCACCAAAAGTGCCTAATGACAGTGCCAACGGGCTACTTGCCCCATAGAAGGTATACCATCGGGTTGTTTTTTCCACCGAAGGTGCCTAGGAAATGTGCCAGTGGGCTGTTTTGCCCACAAAAGGTGCCTAATGACCGTGTCGAAGAGCTATTTTTCCTATTGAAGGTGCCTGGTGAACATATCAACGGGCTATGTTGCCCACCAAAGGTGTGTCAACAAACTATTTTGCCCACCAAAGGTGCCTAGCAACTATGTCAACGGGTTATTTTGCCCACCAAAGGTACCTAACGACTACGCCAATGTGCTGTTTTTCCCATTAAAGGTGTGCCAACGGGTTGTTTTTCCTACCAAAGGTGCCAAGTCATTGTGCCAAAATGTGATTTTGCCCACTAAAGGTGTGCCAATAGGTTGTTTTTCCCACCGAAGGTGCCTAGTGAACGTACCAACGGGCTGTTTGGCCCCCAAAGGTGCCTAACAAACATGCTAATGGGCTAATATCTGATCGAAGGTATCTAGTGACTCTGCGACCATTGTGTTTATCCCACAACAGGTGTGCCAATGGGCTATTTTTCCTATGAAAGTTGCCTTGAAAATGTGCATACGAGCTATTTTTTCCATCAAAGCCACCTAGCGATAATGCCAACGTGCTATTTTTCCCACTGAAGGTGTGCCAACAGTCTATGTTTCCCACCGATGCTGCCCAGCGGGTTATTCTTCCCACTGAAGATGCCTAGCGACCATGGCAACGGGCTATTTTGCCAACAAAAGCCAACGAGCTGTGTTACCTACCGATGGTGCCCAACGGGCAGTGTTTTCCCATAGAAGGTGCCTAGTGATTGGGCCATCGAGTTGTTTTGCCTACTGAAGGTGTGCCAATGGGTTGTTTTTCCCAACAAAGATGCCCAACGAATAGTTTTTCCCATTGAAAATGCCTAGAGAAAGTGCCAACTGGCTATTTTGCTCACCGAATATGTGCCAACGGATTGTTTATCTCACTGAAGGTGCCTAGAGATCATGCCAAGGTGATATTTTACCCCTGAATGTGCCTAGCAACCGTACCAACGAGCTATTTTTCCCACCAAAGGTGTGCCAACAAACTGTTTTTACCACCGAAGGTGCCTAACGACCTTTCTAAAGGGCTATTTTTCCCACCAAAGGTGCCTAGTGACCTTGCCAATGGGTTGATTTGCCCATCGAAGGTGTTCCAAAGGGCTGTGTTTTCCACCGAAGGTTCCCAACAGGCTATTTTTCCTACCAAAGGTGCCTGGAGTTTGTACCAATGTGCTATTTTAGACAACGAAGGTGCCTAGAGACCATTCGAACATGTAGTTTTTCCCACTGAAGCTCCTTAATGAACGTGTCGAATTGCTATTTTGCCCACCGAAGATGTTCCAATGAGCTATTTTGCCTACCGAAGGTGCTCTAATAGGCTATTTTCCCACCAAAGGTGCCCTTTGCACTGTTTTGTCTAACGAAGGTGCCTAGCGATAGTGCCAACGGGTTGTTTTTCCTACATAAGGTATGCAAACGGGCTATTTTTCCCATCGAATGTGCCCACTAGGTTGTTTTGACCACCGAAGGTGCCTAGCCATGGTGCCAACTGGCCATTTGGCCCATCGAAGATGTTCCAACGGGTTGTTTTGCCTATCAAAGGTGTACCAATAAGCTACGCTTCCGATCGAAGGTGTCTAACGAGCTGCTTTTCCTATCGAAGGTATCTAATGACTGTGGCAACGGGCTATTTTGCCCACCAAATGTGTGCCAAAGGGCTGCTTTTCACACCAAAGGTGCCTAAAGAACATGCCAATGGACTCTTTTGCCTACCAAAGGTGTGCCAACAGACTGCTTTTCCCACAAAAGGTGCCAATAGGCTGTTTTACCCACCAAAGGTGTGTTGATGAGCTGTTTTTCTGACAGAAGATGCCTAGTGAACATGCCAACGGGCTATTTTTGACATCTAAGGCATCTAGTGATCCTACCAATGGGCTGTTTTGTCTACCAAAGGTGGGCCAATTAGCTGTCTTTCCCACCGAGGATGCCCAATGGTTTCCCACTGAAGGTGCCTAGCGACTGTGCCAACGGGTTATTTTGCTTACCGAAGGTGTGCCAATGAGTTATTTTTCCCATCGAAGGTGCCTAACTGACTATTTTTCCCACAAAAGATGCTTGGCGAGGTGCCAACAGACTGTGTTGCCCACCAAAGGTGTGCTAATGAGCTGGTTTTACCATCGAAGGTGGCTAGAGAATGCATCAACAGGTAGTTTTGCCCACCGAAGGTGCCTAATGACCATGCCAATGGGTTGTTTTGCCTATCGAAGGTATGCCAAAGGATTGTTTTTCCTATCAAAGGTGCCCAACTAACTATTTTGCCTGCCGAAGATGCCTGACGAGGTGCCAACAGGTTGTGATGCCCACCGAATGTGTGCCAACTGACTATTTATCCCACCTTAGGTGCCAAGTGATTGCGCCAACGGGCTATTTTGCCCATTGAAGGACCCTAGCAACCATTCAAACGTCTTGTTTTTCACACCGAAGGTGCCTAGTGAACTTGCTAACGGGCTATTTTTACCCACCGTATATACCTAGCGACTGTGTTAACAAGTTATTTTGCCCACCAAAGGTGTGCCAACTGGTTTTGTTTCCACGAAAGGTGCCCAATAGGTTGTTTTTCCCATCGAAGGTGCTTGACGATCATGCCAACGGGCTATTTCTCCCACTCAAGGTGCCTAGCATCCTTGTCAATTGGCTATTTTTCCCACCAAAGCTGCCTATCGAAGGTGTGCCAACGGGATATTTTTCCCACCGAAGGTGCATAGTGATAGTGCCAATATATTATTTTGCCCACTAAAACTGTGCCAGCGGGCTGTGTTTCCCACTGAAGGTGCCTAATGACCATGCCAATATGCTTTTTGCCCACCGATGATGTGCCAACGGGCTATTTTTCCAACTTAAGGTGCCCGGTGACTGTGCCGATGAGTTATTTTTCTCATCAAATGCACTTAAAGATCGTGCCAACGTGCTATTTTTCTAACCAAAAGTGTGCCAATAGGCTGTGTTTCCTACCGAAGCTGCCAAAGGTTCCTAGAGAATGTGCAAACATGTTTTACCAACCAAAGGTACCTAATCATCATGTTAATGTGCTATGGGGCAATTTTGCTAGCCAAAGGTGCCGAGCGACCGTGTCAACGTGTTGTTTTGCCCACCAAAACTGTGCCAACAGGCTGTGTTTCCCACCAAAGGTGTCCAACGGGTTGTTTTTACCCCCAAAGGTTCCTAGCGACCATGCCAACGGGCTGTTTTGCCCCCTAAATATGTGCAAACTAGCTGTTTATCCCACTTAAGGTGCCTAGTGATTGTGCTAATGGGCTATTTTGCTCATCGAAGGTCCTTAGTAAAGATTACAATGTGCTGTTTTCCCACCAAAAGTGTGCCAACGGGTTATTTTTCCCACCAAAGGTGCCCAGCGACCTTGCTAATGGGTTGTTTTGTCCATCGAAGGTTCCTAGCGACCGTGTCAACGGGTTGTTTTACCTAGCAAAGGTGTGCCAACGGCCTATATTTCCCACCAAAGGTTCCCAACGGGCTATTTTTCCCACCGAAGGTGTCTAATGACTTTGCCAATGATCTATTTTGCCCACCGAAGGTGCCTAGCAACCATGCCAAAGTGCTGTTTTTCCCACCGAAGGTTTGTCAATAGGCTACGTTTCCCACCGATGCCACCTAATGGGTTGTTTTCCCACTAAAGGCGCTTAGCGACCGTGTCAACGAGCTGTTTTGCCCACCGAAGGTCTACCAATGGGCTATTTTTCTCAACAAAGGTGCCCAACAAACTATGTTTCCCGTCGAAGGTGCCAAGAGATCGAACGAGTTGGTTGTTTTGCCCACTGAATGTGTGCCAACTAGATGTTTATCCCACCGAAGGTGCCTACAAATCATGCCAACGGGCTATTTTGCCTACTAAATGTGCCTAACAACTGGGCCAACGTGCTATTTTTCCCACCAAAGGTATGCCAATAGCTTGTTTTTCCTACCAAAGGAGCCTAGCGACCTTGCTAACGGGCTATATTACCTACCAAATGTGCCTAGTGACTATGCCAACGGACTAATTTGAACATTAAAGATGTACCAACGGGCTGTTTTTCCCACTAAAGGTGCCTGGCAACTATGCCAAGGTAGTTTTGCCTACCGAAGGTGCCTAGCGACATTGCCAATATGCTGTTTTTCCCATCAAAGGTGTTTTCCCACCAAAGGTGCCTAAAGAACGCACCAACAGGCTGTTTTGCCCACCAAAGATGTTCTAACAGGCTATTTTACCTACTGAAGGTGTGCCAAAAGACGTTTTTTGCACCGAATGTGCCCTACGGAATGTTTTGCCCATCAAAGGTGCCTAATGGTCATGATAACGAGTTGTTTTGCCTATCGAAGTTGTGCAAATGGGTTGTTTTTCCCACCAAAGGTGCCTAATTGGTTGTTTTGCTCAATGAAGGTGCCTAGCAATCATGCCAACTAATTTTTTGCCCCACCAAAAGTGTTCCAACATGTTGTTTTGTCTACTGTAGGTATGCTAGCGAACTGTGTCTCACACCGGAGGTGTCCAACGGGCTGTTTTTCCCATCGAAGATGGCTAGTGATTGTGACAACGAACTGTTTTGCTCACCAAAGGTGTGCCAATGGACTGTTTTCTACACCTAAGGTGTGCCAAAAGGCTATTTTTTCCACCAAAGGTGCGTAGCAAATGTGCAAATGGGATGTTTCTCTCACCGAAAGTGCCCAACAGACTGTTTTGCCCACAAAAAGTGCCTAGTGACGGTGCCAACGAGCTATTTTCCCCATCGAAGGTATGCCAACAGGTTGTTTTTTCCACCCAAGGTGCCTAGCAAACATGCCAGTGAGTTGTTTTGCCCATAAAAGGTGCCTAATGACCATATCAACGGGTTATTTTTCCCACTGAAGGTGCCTAGTGAACCTATCAACGAGCTGTGTTGTCCATCGAAGGTGTGTCAAGAGACTATTTTGTCTATCGAAGTTGCCTAGTGACTATCTTAACGGGCTATTTTGCCAACCAAAGTGCCTAGCGACTATTCCAACGTTCTATTTTTCCCATCGATGGTGTGCCAACAGATTGTTTTTCCCACCAAAGGTGCCAAGCCACTTTGCCAACAGGCAATTTTGCCCACCAAAGGTTTGCCAATGGGCTGTTTTTCTGACTGAAGGTGCTTAGTGAACATGTCAACGGGCTGTTTCGCCCACCAAAGGTGCCTAACAAACATGCCAATAGGCTCTTATCCTATTGAAGGTGTCTAGCGACTGTGGGATCATAGTGTCTGTCGGACATAAGTTGTGCCAGTGGGCTATTTTTCCCATCGAAGATGCCAAGCGATGTGCAAATGGGCTTTTTTCCCATCAAAGCTATCTAGCGACAATGCCAACGTGTTGTTTTCCCATCGAAGGTGTGCCAACAAGCTTTCTTTCCTACTGACGCTACCCAACGGGTTGTTCCTCCCACGAAAGGTGCCTAGTGACTTTGCCAACGGGCTATTTTGCTTACGAAAGATGTGCCAATGGGTTGTGTTTCCCACCGAAGGTGCCCAACGAACAGTGTTTTCCCACTAAAGGTACCTAGCGATTGTGCCATCGAGCTGTTTTGCCCACTGAAGGTGCGCCAACAGGCTGTTTTTTCCAATGAAGGTGCCCAACAAATAGTTTTTCCCACTAAAGGTGCCTAGAGATCGTGCCAACTGACTGTTTTGCTCACTGAATGTGTTCCAATAGACTGTTTATCCTACCAAAGGTGCCTAGAGATCATGCCAACGTGCTATTTTGCCCTAAATGTGCCTAATAACTATGCCAACGAGCTATTTTTCCAACCAAAGGTGTGCCAACAGTTTTCTTTTCCCATCGAAGGTGCATAGCGACCTTGCTAATGGGCTATTTTGCCCATCGAAGGTACCTAGCGACCATGTAAACGGACTGATTTTCCCAACGAAGGTGTGCCAAAGGGTTTTATTTCCCACCGAAGGTTCCTAATGATCTATTTTTCCTACCGAAGGTGGCTGATGTTTGTGCCAATGGGCTATTTTGCCCACCAAAGGTGCCTAGCATCTGTACGAACGTGCAGTTTTTCCCACTAAAGGTGCCTAATAAAGGTGTCAAAGAGCCCACCGAAGGTGTTCCAACGAGCCATTTTACCTACCAACGGTGCCCTATGCGCTGTTTTGTACAACAAAGGTGCCTAGTGACAATGCCAATGGGTTGTTTTGCCTACCGAAGGTGTGTAAACGGACAGTTTTTCCCACCAAAGGTTCCCATTGTGTTGTTTTGCCCACTGAAGGTGCCTAGCCATGGTGCCAATTGGCAATTTGGCCCATCGAGGGTGTTCCAACGGTCTGTTTTGCCTATAGAAGGTGTACCAGCAAGCCATGCTTTCGATCGAGGATTTCTAACGAGTTGTTTTCCTATTGAAGGTGCCTAGCGACTGTGGCAATGGGCCATTTTGTCAACCCAATGTGTGGCCAAGGGCTACTTTTCCCACCAAAGATGCCTAGAGAACAAGCCAACGAACTATTTTGCCCACCAAAGGTGTGCCAATGGGCTGTTTTTCCCAAAGAACATGCCTAACGAATGTGCCAATGGGTGTTTTACCTACCAAAGGTGGGCTGGTAGGCTGTTTTTCCCACAAAGATGCCTAGTGAACGTGCCAATGGGCTATTTTTGTCATCTAAGGAACCTAGTGATCATGCCAATGGGTTGTTTTGTCTACCGAAGGTGGACCAATGGGCTGCCTTTCCCAACGAAGACTCCCAACGTGCAGTTTTTCTCACTAAAAGTGCCTAGAGACTGTGCCAACAAGTTGTTTTGCCCACCGAAGGTGTGCCAAAGGGCTGTTTTGCTTACTGAAGGTGTGCCAATAAGTTGTTTTTCCCATCGAAGGTGCCCAACTGACTATTTTGCCCACCAAAGATGCTTGGCGAGGTGCCAACAGATTGTATTACCCACTGAAGGTATGCCAATGGGCTACTTTTCCCACCGAAGGTGCCTAGAGAATGTGCCAACAGGTTGTTTTGCTCATCAAATGTGCCTAATGACTGTGCCAACGGGTTGTTTTGTCTATCAAAGGTGTGCCAATTGGTTGCTTTTCCCATCAAAGGTGCCCAACTGATTGTTTTGCCAACCGAAGATGCCTAGTGAGGTGCCAACAGCTGTGTTGCTCAATGAAGGTATGCCAATGAGCTAATTTGCCCACCGAATGTGTGCCAACTGGCTGTTTATCCCACCTAAGGTGCCTAGTGATTGCACTAACGAGCTATTTTGCCTATTGAAGGACCTTAGCAATTGTTCCAATGTGCTATTTTTCCCACCAAAGATGCCTAGCGATCGTGCTAATGAGTTGTTTTGCCCACTATAGGTACCTGGCGACCATGTCAATAGACTGTTTTACCCACCAAAGGTGTGCGAATTGTTTTTGTTTCCACCGAAGGTGCCCAACGGGCTGTTTTTCCCACCAAAGGTGCCTGACGACCATGCCAATGAGCTATTTCACCCACTGAAGTGCCTAGCATCCGTGCCAGTTGACTGTTTTCCCACTAAAGCTGCCTACCGAAGGTGTGTCAATGGGTTATTATTCCCATCAAAGGCGCATAGCGACTATGTCAATGTGCTATTTTGTCCACTGATGTTTCCCACCAAAGGTCCCCAACAAGCTGTTTTTCCCACTGAAGGTGCCTAGTGACCATGCCAACGGGTTGTTTTGCCCACCGAAGGTGCCTAATGACCATCGCAATGTGCCTTTTACCCACCGAAGGTGCATCAATGAGCTGTTTTGCCTACCGAAGGTGTGCCAACGGGTTGTTTTACCTACCGAAGGTGCCTAACGGACTACTTTTCCCACTGAAGGTGCTTAACGATCGTGCCAATGTGCTATTTTTCCACCGAAGGTGTTCCAATGGGTCATTTTTCCCACCAAAGGTGCCTGACGACCGTGCCAATAGTTTATTTTTTCCATCGCAGGCACCTAACGGTGATGCCAACATGATTTTTTTTCTAACCGAAAGTGTGCCAACGTGTTGTGTTTCCCACCGATGCTACCCAACAGGTTGTTTTTCCCACCGAAGGTGCCTAGTGACTGTGCCAATGAGTTGTTTTTCCACCGAAAGTATGCCAATAGGTTGCTTTTCCTACCAAAGGTGCCTAGACAATGTGCCAACGGGTCATGTTGCCCACCAAAGGTGCCTAATGGCCATGCCAATGTGCTGCTTTGCTCACCGAAGGTGTGCCAACAAGCTGTTTTGACTACCGAAGGTGTTCCAACGGGTTATTTTTCCCACCAAAGTTGCCCAACAGACTATTTTTCCCACCGAAGGTGCCTAGCGACCGTGCCAACGGGCTATTTTGGCCTACTGAAGGTGCTTGGCTACCATGCCAATCTGCTATTTTTTCCACCTAATATGTGCCAACGGGCTGTTTTTCCCACCGAAGGTGCCTAGCGAACGTGCCGACGGATTCCTTTTCCCATCAAAGGCGCCTAAGACTGCGCCGACTTGTTTTTTCCAACCAATGGTGTGCCAACAGGCTTTGTTTCCCACCGATGCTGCCCAACAGGCTGCTTTTCCCACTGAAGGTGCCTAGTGATTGTGCCAACGGGCTGTTTTCTCTACCAATGAAGTGACAATGGGTTGTTTTCCCACCAAAGGTACCTAAAGAATGTGCCAACAGGTTGTTTTGCCCACCAAAGATGCCTAATGATCATGCCAATGTGATGTTTTGCCCATCGAAGGTGTATCAGCGGATGTTTTGCCTACTTAAGGTGTGCCAACGAATTGTTTTTCCCGTCGAAGTTTCCCAACGGACTGTCTTTCCTACTGAAGGTGCCTAGCGACTGTACCAAGGGGCTATTTTGCCCCCCAAATGTTGAGACCTCACCCTTTTGAGTCACGTGCCCGACGTCCTATGTGACATATGGATGCTTATCCCACAAGGGTGGCATGCCGACACCAGTCAATCATTAAAAAGAACTCACTTTTCCTATTTTCAAATAGATTTTAGGAAAACTCAAATTAGAATTTCAATTGAACTTCTTCATAACATTTGTTCCCCATTGTCTTAAGTGTCTAATGACACCAAAATCATTCAATTTAGTTCAAAAATTTGAAAGTTATAGCCCAAACACTTTCGAACTATTTTGCACTGAAATAGTACACTATACCCAACTTCACTCCAAAAATTGAAAGCCTTAGGGATAGAATTAAAATTCTATTCATTCAGATAATTTTTATCCCTATGTCTGTAGCTTATTTAGAAACAATAATAATCTAATTTAGCGCTCCATAGGTCAAGGTATCATCAAAATACGGAAGCGTGCTCAGTAAAAATATCCAACTCACACTCATCCAACCGATCCCCTTAATTTGATTCAATTAATCTTTTTCAAATTAATAGCAAAAGCTATAACTTTTTGTGCAGGAATAGAGGAATGTGTTAGGAATCCAATGGTTCAAAAATCAGGTCATTTAAAGGTCAGATGACAAAGTTATGGTCAAAAGAGTGAAATATGTTCAGGCAGGGGGAAAGGACCTGCGGTTTGCGATCGTGCACGATTGTAACCTGGTGAGCGTGCCCGCAATGTCGCAATCGCGAGTTTCCCCTTCTCTCTTTTCTTCCTCCGACCTGTCTTTGTAAAAAGGGCACAACTTTCACTACAGGTATTAGATTAAGGTTGTTTAAAGATCGTTTTAAAAAAAATTTCTAGATTTACAACTTCCACGAAGATCTCAAAAACAAAATTTGCCTCTAAATGGGTCAAAAATTTCAAAATACTGTAGCTGTCCGGAAAGTCCATCCTAAGCAACATCCCAAATTTCTAATAATCATATCTCTCAACTCCAATGTCCAAAATTTTCATACTATATATCATTGGAAAGCTAGAAAAATAATCTACAATTTTCAAGAAGGAAACTTTATCCAATTCAGTCTAGATCAATATAGGATTTCCCTGGAAGCCAGAACACAAATTCTCACCCTTATGGAAAAATTGAAAAATGCAATGAACAAATTTGACATATCATCGGCAAAACACAAACATACTTCATTAACATCAAAATCTAAGATTTTTTACAAAGCTTTAGTGGGCATTTTCATCCATAATACATCAATATCTCAAAATGTCCAAAACATAAAAAGATACATGAATAGTAATTTCTTAAAATACAACTAAAGCCTTATGGTTACAAATCTAGCTTAAAATGCAAAAGATGTAAATTTTGGAGTGATGCCTCGATTCTCTTTCACTCAATTTCTTTTTCTTCACCTGAAGATGGGATGAAAAGGGGGTGAGCTTAAAAGCTCATAGGTAACAAGTTTATAACAAATAACAAGTAAAACCAATTGAAATGTTCATTGTCATAGAAAATTCTTATTGAATAATAAAACACATGGTTCTTAAATTTTCAACCAAAATTCACATTAAAACAAATCATGTACGCATTAATCTTGTCAACATATCATGAACACATAATCATATCAGAATGGTTTTTGATCCAAAAACAGAACGTACTACATATTTTCTATAAGGGTTCTGTGTAGCTGTGAACAGAATGGACTATCGCAGCCCCACAAAATGGTTTTATGTAGCCGTGAACTTATGGGAGTCCATGAAGGAGCTCCATGCAACTAGCGGGTAGGCGGGAGAAGCCTTTTGACAAAGTGCACTTGACAAGCTTAAGGGACCAAACCAAACCCATATAACATGCATTTCATAACTTGTAAAGATCTTGCCCAAATGGCACATTTTCAAAACATGTCTTTCATGAACATGAAATATTTCATTTACACTTCCTCATTTTTTTCACAATTAATCAACCAAATTCAAATATCAAACGCATTGCAATTTCTCAAATCATTCAAAAGCAACAAATGCCATAATTATAAAGCAAGGAAAAATCATTTTATATTCTTGATTAAAAAGAAAACATAATGGCTCATTATCCAATTATAAACATAAACCTACCTTGAATTTCCTTGCTTAAAACTTTGCTAAAAAATGCCTCTACTCTTCCTCTTCTTGCCTTCTTTGATTCCCTTGAATCTTCACCAAATAGTGAGATTGTTGGCTCTAATGGAAGCTCTAATCCTCGTCTTCCTTTTACCCTTCTTGAACAACTTCAAAATCACTCTTTAAGACTAAGAAAAATCAAAACCTAACTTAGCCTTCTTTCTCTCCTTTCTTTTCTCTCCAATGACACTCTCTCCCTCTTCTATCTTCTAATTTTCGTTTTTTTTGGCTTCTTCATATGGAAGCCCACGTTTCATCTTCTCCTTTTTAACCTTAATGAGCCCAAAATGTCCATTTTACCCTTCCTTATAAGTTTAGGTTCTTTTAACCTTAAGTGGTCTTCCAAAAATGCCGTTTATGAATCTTACTATCTTAGCACTTTAATTCAATTAACATATGTCATATAATCTTACTAACATTAACATAATAATAACTCCAAAAATTAAATTCATCAAAACCTCATAATTTATTTAAATCATGCTTAACTAGAGAAAAAAATATGGAGGCCAACATTTCTCCCCCTCTTAGAAGAATTTCGTCCTCGAAATTCTTACCTGAGTCATTGAAGAGGTATGGATACCTCTCCTTCATGGCTTCCAAGGGCTCCCACGTGGCCTCTTCTACAGAATGGTTTCTCCACAGGACTTTTACTAGTTGAACTGTCTTGTTCCTGAGGACCTTTTCCTTAATATCCAAGATCTCCACTAGAAACTCCTCATAACTCAGATAATCTCTTAACTGAACCTCAGTGGTCTGAATGATGTGAGATGGATCTGATCTATATATCCTCAATATGGAAACATGAAAGACATCACAAATTTGTGATAATTCTGGTGGCAATGCCAACCTATAGGCTAATGGTCCAATCCTCTCAAGAATTTCATAAGGACTCACATATCTTGGGCTTAACTTGCCCTTCTTGCCAAATCTCATGACTCCTTTCTAAGGAGATGTCTTAAGGAAGACTTTCTCACCGACTTTATACTCCATTTCCTTTCGATGTGCATCATTATAGCTTTTCATTCTATCCTGAGTTGCTTTAAGCCTTTGTTTAACTAACTTGACCTTGTCAATTGTCATCTGAACCAATTCTGGTCTTGTTAGCTTTCTTTCTCCTTTTTCATCCCAGCATATAGGAGTTCTTCATCTCCTCCCATATAGCACTTCATAGGGAGCCATCTGAATGGTTGAATGGTACGAATTATTGTAAGCAAATTCGACTAATGGCAATTGCTCATCCCAAACTCCTTTGAAATTCATCACACATGCCCTGAGCATTCCCTCAAGGGTCTGAATGGTCCTCTCAGATTGACCATCTATCTGAGGATGAAAAGCAGTACTAAAACTCAACTTGGTTCCCAAAGCCTCTTGTAAACTTCCCCAGAATCTCAAAGTAAACCGAGGATCTCTGTCAGAAACTATAGAGTCAGGAATTCTATGTAATCTAAATATCTCATCAATATACTTCTTTGTTAGCACATATAAAGAATCAGTCTGTTTAATTGCCAGAAAATGAGCTGATTTCATTAAACGATCCACAATAACCCATATGGCATTATGCTTCCTACTGGTTTTGGGCAAACCCGTCAGGAAATCCATAGTCACCCTTTGCCACTTCCACTAAGGAATGGGCAATGACCTTAACTTACCTGAAGGTGCCTAGTGTTCAGCCTTAAGTTGCTGACACACTAGACACTTGCATATTCTGCTAGATCCTTCTTCATGCCTTTCTACTAGAAATGCTCTTTCAAATTTCTGTACATCCTGGTGCTACTTGGGTGTATGGCATAAGGCGCATTGTGTGCCTCATCCAGTATCTCATCCTTCACCTGTAACATCCCGTTCCTATGTCACAGGTCGGATCAGGGAAACGGGTACAAGAGAGAGTAATCAGAGAAAGTAGGACAACACATCTCATGCTCATGCATTTGTGAATAGTGAGTTTTGCGCATGAAATTTACTGTACATGCATTCATGACACTTTTCCGGTATAAATGTGTATAAAGAGTGATTTTTGAAAAACAGGTTTTGTGAGTGAAAAAAATTGGAATTGGAGAGGCTCATTAGGGTTATGTGATTTTTAGAGAATTATAGAAATTTTCTGGGAATTTTTTGGAATTGTTTCCGGACCCGAAAAATTTCCAGTGACAGATAGGGGTCATCCGGTAGCGAAATTTACTGTCCAATGGTACTGGAAATTTAGGCATATGAAATTAAGAATTTGTGAATCGAGCCATTGGAATTTTGGCGAGAAATTGGAAATTGAATTGGAAGAAATTTGGAGAACCAATGAGAAAGTGACAAGTGTCACTACCCTCACCATTTATTATTCTTTTGCTTAATTTAAAGACCATTTCATGGTCTTTCACTTATGATCCACGACTCTTTTGTTTCCTTCCTTCTTGTAGCTTCTTTTCTTTAAGTGTTTATTATGTTTTGCTTATGAATTTATCATCATCCGAAACTCTCCACCTTTAGGTTCTTCTTGAATTTTTGTTCTTTCTTCTCCATTTTTCCACTCTACTCCACCTTGTCTTCTTCCTTTTGGTTCAATAAAACCACCAACCTTCATCTTATGTTCTTAAGAAAGTGATGGCCGTAGGAGGGGGTGAAGAAAAGAGAAAAATTGTGAAGTTGGAAGATTGGAGAATTAAGAGTTTCATATGTAAGAAATTGTGTTTTATTGTTCTTTTATGCTTTCATATGATAGTTTCATGCATGAATTATGGCATGACATGCATGACTTGCATGAATTTGTATTTTTAATGAATTGGGTGTGTATGTCTTTGATGATGAATGATTGATGTATTAGAAGTGAAAGAATGAATTGTGTTGTTGTTTAGGTGAATTAGGTTGTTTTGATGGAGTGCAATAAATGGAAATTTGAGTGAGTGAGTTGCTGCCACTTTTAGGCCTAAGAGTGAAGGATAGGTTGTAGATGAGTTATGGTGAAATTTTGAAGTGAAATTGAGTGTTGAATGATGTTGAATTGGAATGGAAGATATAGGATGTGAGTTAAAGTGCAAAATCTGGAATTTTATGTTTTGATGTATTTTCAGATCTTTGGCCATAACTTTGTACGTAGGTGTGCTATCGATGTGATTTTTAGCTTAAAAGAAACTAGATGAGTGTAGCTACATTTCATGTGAAGAAAGTGAAATCTAGTTCTGACCTTAAGAGTGCTTAATTCAGTCTTGAAAGTAAACATTGGTGTAGGCATGAACAGTGAATGTTTATGACCTGAAGTTGAATTTTATGAGCAGAAACTTTAGAGATTTAATTGGGGTTGAATTTGGCAGAATTGGTGAATTTGATCTTCATGAAAGTTGAAGATCTTCTTGTTAGCTTTCTATTTCCATAAAGTATGCATTTTTTTGATATAGGGACTGAAAGTTATGATTTGTGAAAATTCGGATGTGTTTGACATGAACAGTGAATTTGCAGAACACTAAAGTTGAATTATGTGATCTGAAACTTTAAAGATTAATTGGGGTTAAATTA